>JAFEUB010001525.1:242500-250000 GCA_024529925.1 Ophthalmolycus amberensis | reverse complement strand
CACGCTCATGTCGGAGTAGTCGTCGGAGTCGGACTGGTGGCTGTCCGCCAGGTCTTCCGTCTTTATGAACTTGTAGTCTTTGGCTTTGTACTTCGGTGGTCTGGAGACTCGACCAGATCTGGTCTGGACCTTTGGCGCCCTCTTCTCTCTCTTCTTCACCTTCTTCTCTTTCTCCCTGTTCTTCACCGCTGGGGGCGGGGCCACAGCGGTGGGTCGGTTAGCAGCAGGTGTGGCGGTCTCTGCTGGTACGACCGCAGGTGGTTTACCTGGACTCTTACAGGCGACTGTCACTGTACCGTTAGCGGGGTTTTTAGGCGGGGTCTTGGCGATAGAGGGGGTCTGGACTCTGATGGGGGACATTGCAGGTTTCTGACTCGGGCTGGAAGTGGTGCATGCTGATGTTGTCTGGCCTGTGGTCTTGTGGACCAATGGGAGCAGAGACCCGACGACTGGGGCGGGGCTCTGCAGCAGCAGCTGGATGGGGGGGTCCCCTGGGTTCTGCTGCAGGAAGAACTGCTGACCCGGCTGACCAACCACAGGCTGGATGTGGATGATCTGAGCGCTGCTCACGCTGCCATTGGCCGACAGCTTCACCTGCGGATTGTTGACTGCTACACTCTTCTGCTGGAGGGCCGAGAAAGACTTCACTTCCTTTTTGGGGGGAACCTGGATCTGGATCCTGATGGGCTCCGACTGAAAGGACAGAAAACCAAAAACCAGATGATAACTCGAAAGGGATCGAACCTGTGACACACAGCTGCTTCACGTGGAAGACATCATGATCTCAGGACGATGATGTTCATGCGACAGAGCCGAAAGCTCCAGGACAGCTCCCACATGGAGGTCGTGGTGAGAATGTTTCATCCATCTGTTTTTAATTGAATCTGTTCGAAATGTAAACATGATTGATACCAGAAAATAAAGATCAAATCTCTGTGATTCAGGTGAAAGTGGTCCTTTAGTCTCTAGACCAGGTCCACACTAATCTGGATCAATCTTTAAACTGGTTTCATGTGATTTCAAGACTCTTGGATGAGATCAATGGTCCTACAGAACCCCTTAAAAAGGTTCTGCAAGTAAAAGGACTCGTGTGAAACACCAGACACGACAATAAGATCATTTGTTGATTCATTGGGTAGACGGACAGATTGCAGGTGTGTCATTTACACCTTTTCAACATCTGTAAACATCCAGCTGTCTTCCTGCTTCTATCGAATATATTTTCTCCTGATCTCAGATTAATCCTCGACCTCTTACGGGGTCCCGACCCTCAGGTTGGGGAACCACCTACAGAACCAGGACACGGTGAATCCACTACAGTCCGCATGAACCGAACTGATCTTCTGAATCACCTTCTTCTGGACCACCTGCACCGAGCTTCCGGTCTGCTTGGCGACCTGCTGGGCGACACTCTTGAGCTGCTGGGAAGCGTTGTTCTGGCTGGTGGACTTTAAGTTCTGCTGGTTCACACCGTGCTGGGGGACCTGGACCTTCTGTTGGGGGACCTGGACGTGGACCTGCTGCTGAGACTTGGTGACCTGTGGGGTGGAAAAAAAAACTATTTAATAGTACAGAGTGAGTCCTATAACACTGAAATAAGGAACATTGAGAGAAGAAGTCTGTCTCTGTAGTATGTATCGTTTGTGCAGAGAAGACTCTGTCGTCGCACAGAGTGCAGTCTGCAGGAGGACGACATGAGAGTGGAGCCTCTCTACAGCTGAGCACAGGGTGGGGGGGCAGGATGAGTTCACACTAAAACATCTGGTCAACAGGTTCTAACTGCCCATAGACACCTTCTCTCATCTCACCTGAGCCTTGTCACACGAACACGACGGTTTCTGACTAACCTGAACATTCTCTGATTAACTGCACCCACATTCACTGACTTCCTCTCATGAAGCAAAGGCAGAAACACCCCATGTGGTCTTGTTACCATTCAGCTGGGTTAGTGAGTGAGGCCCATAAGCTCAGTCACAGCGAGGAGGGTTGTAGCCGACCCCTCACCCTGGACATGAACTGTTGGAGCCCCTTCCATCTGCCAGGAGGCTGAGGTCCATCAGGACCAAGGCCTCCATCAGGACCAAGGCCTCCATCAGGACCAAGGCCTCCATCAGGACCAAGACCTCCATCAGGACCAAGGCCTCCATCAGGACCAAGGCCTCCATCAGGACCAAGGCCTCCATCAGGACCAAGGCCTCCATCAGGACCAAGACCTCCATCAGGACCAAGACCTCCATCAGGACCAAGACCTCCATCAGGACCACGGCCTCCATCAGGACCAAGGCCTCCATCAGGACCAAGGCCTCCATCAGGACCAAGGCCTCCATCAGGACCAAGGCCTCCATCAGGACCAAGGCCTCCATCAGGACCAAGGCCTCCATCAGGACCAAGACCTCCATCAGGATCAAGGCCTCCATCAGGATCAAGGCCTCCATCAGGACCAAGGCCTCCATCAGGACCAAGACCTCCATCAGGACCAAGACCTCCATCAGGACCACGGCCTCCATCAGGACCAAGACCTCCATCAGGACCAAGACCTCCATCAGGATCAAGGCCTCCCACCACATCAACAGTTTCTTCAGTCTTCAGTCGGGCTCATCAACAAAGACCAGGACCCCCTGACTCTGTCATCCCCCGGACGATGTCTACCGGTCACTCCGCTGCACATCTCTTCTATGTTTCTATGTTTCTGTTGAAACACACTGAACACTTTACATTCACTGACATCTCACTTGTTTAAAGTGCTGTTATCTGTTTGTTTGTGCACTATATTTTATATTTTATTGTACATTTTGACGTTTCTATTTTGTGCACTGTGTTGAATGGTATGAACTATCCACCAGGTCGCATTCCTTGTATGTGCACCACACTTTGGCAATAAACGGTTCTGGTTCTGAAGAGTACTAGTAGGGAACATTTCCCACCACACTCCCCTTATTGATCATAGTCACCATTTGATAAATCACAGGTATATATTCATAAATACATGAAAACATTCTCCATCACACCTGGTTGATGACCTGCTGCAGCTGGCTCGGGTCCAGCAAGGCCGTGTTGTTGTGGACCGGGATGGTTTTGATCAGCTGGCTCTGCTGGAGCAGCTGTGCGGCCTCGGAGTCTGAGACCTGGACGACCTGGTGCTGTTTGGTGAGCTGGTCCAGCAGAGCCCGCTGCTCCTCTGCGGACAGCCCGGAGCCCTCCAGCAGGCTGCCGTCCGGCTGCACGTAGATGATGGTGGTGGTGTCGAGGCTGGTGAAGTCTGTGCCCACCAGGATGCTCTGTTCTTCGGTGCAGCTCTGCAACAACGAACCGCTGTCCTCCTCGTTGTCCGCCATTTTGGCTGGCGAGGCTAACAAATTCTGTTAGCTTAGCTCAGTCTTAGCTCCCAGTCAGGTGGTCAATCGATACCACCGATATATATGTCTCGTTGTAAAACGTGTGTGCGCCGTTGAATAAGAAGGACAACATGGACGTTAGCGGTGAAACGAGCAGCTGCTCACGGCTAGCTAACGGTTACTTCAGGACTAGCTTACTTTAGTCAGTCAGCAGCACGCGGGAGCGCGGAACTCCCGGACTGGATTCAGCACCGGGCCGGACTCTCTGAGTTTCAACGTTAAACACTTCAGAACCAGCTTTAGTGGCCATGTATGTTTGTATTCATGTTTAAACAATTATATGTAATTATTATTATATATTCAGTATAGTGCAAACAAGAGACACAGTAAAAACAAGATCAAACAAGTATAAACAAGTAAATAAGTAATACAACAGTAAAGAATATTAAATAAGTAAAAAAAATCCACAATAACTAAAATATAACTAAAAATATAATATATACAGACAGAATAATTGTTTGTAATTGCACAGTGTGATGAATCAACATACACATTATTAGAGACTCCGAGTTCAAAGGACAATAATTACACATACTAAATGATAGAAATGTTATTGTCTCATCTCTAATCATCTTAACTAACCTGTTCTCTTCATAGTTTCAATTAAGTAGCAAAGCTCAATACTTGGATCTAGTTTCCAGGTTTTCCAACCAGCAGCCATTGAGTTTCCGCTTCCGGTCGTCCATTTATTTATTAAAATTGTCCTGAGATGAAGATAATAACTAACATATCACAGAGTCTTTTAGTATTTTATTGTTTTATTATTTTAGTGGTATTAAAACACATAAATACATAAAGACGTAGAGATGAAAGGTGCAGTACCGCGGTCTGTCGGCGGGGGGCGTGGTTTGTTGACAGCAGCTCAGGATCAGATCAATATGGAGGCTGTCAGACAGACACGGCGATTGTCAGACAGACAGACGTCCTGAACATATCGGTCTGTAAGTGAAACATCTGGAACATCTGGAACATCCTTTGATCCTCCAGCTCTCAGTAAAGGACTCACGGTCTTCTTCTTCCTCATGCTAACTGTTAGCCTGCCTGCTAGCATTGAAAGGTAACCTGACGGTTGCGTCAAACCAAACTACATTCAACAATACGTTAATTTAATATTTATCTCAAGGTGGGACGAGAACAATGACTGTAAAAGCCAAGTTTAACGTGTCTTAGCCTTCTTTAAGTTACTGTGTTTAATTCGGCATATGTCAACTTGATCAAAAACCGGGTTTAAATGACGTGAATTTAAATTTAAATGATCTATTTACGTTCGTTTCCGCCCTCCAGAGAAACTCCAGAAAGCGACAAACTGCAGATAATTCACAAGACTTCGCTTTTATTTTTTTGTAGAATGCTTATGTTGTTATCTTGAATGAATCCCAACGAGTCTTAATGCTGTATGTCGTCAGATGAGGAGACGGGGGAACAGGAAAATTATGCTTTTTTGAATGGAGTTTGGTTCAGAGTTCATGGCGTCACACCAAACTTCTATTTAACCTGTCTCTCATGACGTAAGCTGCAAAACATGACATAAGACCTTTTACAATTCGGTATATGTCAGTTAGATCTGAGCTGTTGTTGAGGTGAGGACAGGAAGTGAAAGATTAAACCTGTGTTGTTTTTAATTAATTGAATTTTCAGGACCAGTTGCGTCCACTTCGGCAAACAAAATGGCAGCCCCCTCCTCCTCCGTCCTGAGAGAGTTCTGCCCGCTCTACTACCTGCTGAATGCGATCCCAGCGAAGGTAGGGAACCAGGAAGTGACCCAGACCAGAGTGCTGATGCCGACCATGCTGATGCTCCTCTCTCTCCCTGCAGGTGCAGCGCGGGTTCAGGTCCGTCCTGGTCTACCTGACGGCTCTGGACAGCAGCGGTGACTTCCTGGCGGTGGGCAGCAGCACCGGCATGCTCTACCTGTACTGTCGTCGCCGAGCACACATGAACAAGTACAGCCTGGAGGTCAGAGTTCTTCTTCTTCTTCTTCTTCTTCTTCTTCTTCTTCTTCTTCTTCTTCTTCTTCTTCTTCTTCTTCTTCTTCTGTGGTGCTCAGTCTGGTTTTACAGGAGGTCCAGCAGGGGGCCCTGGTCTAGTGGGGCTCTTCAAGGAGACACACCTGTCCTCAGTAGAGCTGACACTTGTTTTTTAAATTCAAACATTTGTTGCAGTCTCTAATCACAGCAGAGGGTTTGAAGGGTTTTCAAACCAGTGGAGCAACGTCTGCTGTACAACCAGAAACCAGTGGAGCAACATCTACAGTACAACCAGAAACCAGTGGAGCAACGTCTGCTGTACAACCAGAAACCAGTGGAGCAACATCTACAGTACAACCAGAAACCAGTGGAGCAACGTCTGCTGTACAACCAGAAACCAGTGGAGCAACGTCTACAGTACAACCAGAAACCAGTGGAGCAACGTCTGCTGTACAACCAGAAACCAGTGGAGCAACGTCTGCTGTACAACCAGAAACCAGTGGAGCAACGTCTGCTGTACAACCAGAAACCAGTGGAGCAACGTCTGCTGTACAACCAGAAACCAGTGGAGCAACGTCTGCTGTACAACCAGAAACCAGTGGAGCAACGTCTGCTGTACAACCAGAAACCAGTGGAGCAACGTCTGCTGTACAACCAGAAACCAGTGGAGCAACGTCTGCTGTACAACCAGAAACCAGTGGAGCAACGTCTGCTGTACAACCAGAAACCAGTTGAGCAATGTCTGCTGTACAACCAGAAACCAGTTGAGCAACGTCTGCTGTACAACCAGAAACCAGTGGAGCAACGTCTGCTGTACAACCAGAAACCAGTGGAGCAACGTCTGCTGTACAACCAGAAACCAGTGGAGCAACGTCTGCTGTACAACCAGAAACCAGTGGAGCAACGTCGGCTGTACTACCAGAAACCAGTGGAGCAACGTCTGCTGTACAACCAGAAACCAGTGGAGCAACGTCTGCTGTACAACCAGAAACCAGTGGAGCAACGTCTGCTGTACAACCAGAAACCAGTGGAGCAACGTCTGCTGTACAACCAGAAACCAGTGGAGCAACGTCGGCTGTACTACCAGAAACCAGTGGAGCAACGTCTGCTGTACAACCAGAAACCAGTGGAGCAACGTCTGCTGTACAACCAGAAACCAGTGGAGCAACGTCTACAGTACAACCAGAAACCAGTGGAGCAACGTCTGCTGTACAGCCAGAAACCAGTGGAGCAACGTCTGCTGTACTACCAGAAACCAGTGGAGCAACGTCTGCTGTACTACCAGAAACCAGTGGAGCAACGTCTACAGTACAACCAGAAACCAGTGGAGCAACGTCTGCTGTACAACCAGAAACCAGTGGAGCAACGTCTGCTGTACTACCAGAAACCAGTGGAGCAACGTCTGCTGTACAACCAGAAACCAGTGGAGCAACGTCTGCTGTACAACCAGAAACCAGTGGAGCAACGTCTGCTGTACAACCAGAAACCAGTGGAGCAACGTCTGCTGTACAACCAGAAACCAGTTGAGCAACGTCTGCTGTACAACCAGAAACCAGTTGAGCAACGTCTGCTGTACAACCAGAAACAAGTGGAGCAACGTCTGCTGTACAACCAGAAACCAGTGGAGCAACGTCTGCTGTACAACCAGAAACCAGTGGAGCAACGTCTGCTGTACAACCAGAAACCAGTGGAGCAACGTCTGCTGTACAACCAGAAACCAGTGGAGCAACGTCTACAGTACAACCAGAAACCAGTGGAGCAACGTCTGCTGTACAACCAGAAACCAGTGGAGCAACGTCTGCTGTACAACCAGAAACCAGTGGAGCAACGTCTGCTGTACAACCAGAAACCAGTGGAGCAACGTCTGCTGTACAACCAGAAACCAGTGGAGCAACGTCTGCTGTACAACCAGAAACCAGTGGAGCAACGTCTACAGTACAACCAGAAACCAGTGGAGCAACGTCTGCTGTACAACCAGAAACCAGTGGAGCAACGTCTGCTGTACAACCAGAAACCAGTTGAGCAACGTCTGCTGTACAACCAGAAACAAGTGGAGCAACGTCTGCTGTACTACCAGAAACCAGTGGAGCAACGTCTGCTGTACAACCAGAAACCAGTGGAGCAACGTCTGCTGTAGT
>JAFEUB010001525.1:227500-235000 GCA_024529925.1 Ophthalmolycus amberensis | reverse complement strand
AGTGTTCCTGTCCACAGTAGACGTTCTATTAGAGACTTTACAGTGTTCCTGTCCACAGTCGACGTTCTATTAGAGACTTTACAGAGTTCATGTCCACAGTAGACGTTCTATTAGAGACTTTACAGTGTTCATGTCCACAGCAGATGTTCTATTAGAGACTTTACAGTGTTCATGTCCACAGTAGACGTTCTATTAGAGACTTTACAGTGTTCATGTCCACAGTAGACGTTCTATTAGAGACTTTACAGTGTTCCTGTCCACAGTAGACGTTCTATTAGAGACTTTACAGTGTTCATGTCCACAGTAGACATTCTATTAGACTTTACAGTGTTCATGTCCACAGTAGACGTTCTATTAGAGACTTTACAGTGTTCCTGTCCACAGTAGACGTTCTATTAGAGACTATACAGTGTTCATGTCCACAGTAGACGTTCTATTAGAGACTTTACAGTGTTCCTGTCCACAGTAGACATTCTATTAGAGACTTTACAGTGTTCCTGTCCACAGTAGACGTTCTATTAGAGACTTTACAGTGTTCATGTCCACAGTAGACTTTCTATTAGAGACTTTACAGTGTTCATGTCCACAGAAGACGTTCTATTAGAGACTTTACAGTGTTCATGTCCACAGTAGACGTTCTATTAGAGACTTTACAGTGTTCATGTCCACAGTAGACGTTCTATTAGATTTTACAGTGTTCCTGTCCACAGTAGACGTTCTATTGGAGACTTTACAGAGTTCATGTCCACAGTAGACATTCTATTAGAGATTTTACAGTGTTCCTGTCCGCAGTAGACGTTCTATTAGAGACTTTACAGTGTTCCTGTCCGCAGTAGACGTTCTATTAGAGACTTTACAGTGTTCCTGTCCGCAGTAGACGTTCTATTAGAGACTTTACAGTGTTCATGTCCACAGTAGACGTTCTATTAGACTTTACAGTGTTCATGTCCACAGTAGACGTTCTATTAGAGACTTTACAGTGTTCATGTCCACAGTAGACGTTCTATTAGAGACTTTACAGTGTTCCTGTCCGCAGTAGACGTTCTATAGACTTTACAGTGTTCCTGTCCACAGTAGACGTTCTATAGACTACAGTGTTCCTGTCCACATTAGACGTTCTATAGACTTTACAGTGTTCCTGTCCACATTAGACGTTCTATAGACTTTACAGTGTTCCTGTCCACAGTAGACGTTCTATTGGAGACTTTACAGAGTTCATGTCCACAGTAGACATTCTATTAGAGACTTTACAGTGTTCCTGTCCGCAGTAGACGTTCTATTAGAGACTTTACAGTGTTCCTGTCCGCAGTAGACGTTCTATTAGAGACTTTACAGTGTTCCTGTCCGCAGTAGACGTTCTATTAGAGACTTTACAGTGTTCATGTCCACAGTAGACGTTCTATTAGACTTTACAGTGTTCATGTCCACAGTAGACGTTCTATTAGAGACTTTACAGTGTTCATGTCCACAGTAGACGTTCTATTAGAGACTTTACAGTGTTCCTGTCCACAGTAGACGTTCTATTAGAGACTTTACAGAGTTCATGTCCACAGTAGACGTTCTATTAGAGACTATACAGTGTTCATGTCCACAGTAGACGTTCTATTAGAGACTTTACAGTGTTCCTGTCCGCAGTAGACGTTCTATAGACTTTACAGTGTTCCTGTCCACAGTAGACGTTCTATAGACTACAGTGTTCCTGTCCACATTAGACGTTCTATAGACTTTACAGTGTTCCTGTCCACAGTAGACGTTCTATTGGAGACTTTACAGAGTTCATGTCCACAGTAGACATTCTATTAGAGATTTTACAGTGTTCCTGTCCGCAGTAGACGTTCTATTAGAGACTTTACAGTGTTCCTGTCCGCAGTAGACGTTCTATTAGAGACTTTACAGTGTTCCTGTCCGCAGTAGACGTTCTATTAGAGACTTTACAGTGTTCATGTCCACAGTAGACGTTCTATTAGACTTTACAGTGTTCATGTCCACAGTAGACGTTCTATTAGAGACTTTACAGTGTTCATGTCCACAGTAGACGTTCTATTAGAGACTTTACAGTGTTCCTGTCCGCAGTAGACGTTCTATAGACTTTACAGTGTTCCTGTCCACAGTAGACGTTCTATAGACTACAGTGTTCCTGTCCACATTAGACGTTCTATAGACTTTACAGTGTTCCTGTCCACATTAGACGTTCTATAGACTTTACAGTGTTCCTGTCCACAGTAGACGTTCTATTGGAGACTTTACAGAGTTCATGTCCACAGTAGACGTTCTATTAGAGACTTTACAGTGTTCATGTCCACAGTAGACGTTCTATTAGAGACTTTACAGTGTTCATGTCCACAGTAGACGTTCTATTAGAGACTTTACAGTGTTCCTGTCCACAGTATACGTTCTATAGACTTTACAGTGTTCCTGTCCACAGCAGACGTTCTATAGACTTTACAGTGTTCCTGTCCACAGTAGACGTTCTATTAGAGACTTTACAGTGTTCCTGTCCGCAGTAGACGTTCTATTAGAGACTTTACAGTGTTCCTGTCCGCAGTAGACGTTCTATTAGAGACTTTACAGTGTTCATGTCCGCAGTAGACGTTCTATTAGAGACTTTACAGTGTTCCTGTCCGCAGTAGACGTTCTATTAGAGACTTTACAGTGTTCATGTCCGCAGTAGACGTTCTATTAGAGACTTTACAGTGTTCATGTCCGCAGTAGACGTTCTATTAGAGACTTTACAGTGTTCCTGTTCACAGCAGACGTTCTATAGACTTTACAGTGTTCCTGTCCACAGTAGACGTTCTATTGGAGACTTTACAGAGTTCATGTCCACAGTAGACGTTCTATTAGAGACTTTACAGTGTTCCTGTCCGCAGTAGACGTTCTATTAGAGACTTTACAGTGTTCCTGTCCGCAGTAGACGTTCTATTAGAGACTTTACAGTGTTCATGTCCACAGTAGACGTTCTATTAGACTTTACAGTGTTCATGTCCACAGTAGACGTTCTATTAGAGACTTTACAGTGTTCATGTCCACAGTAGACGTTCTATTAGAGACTTTACAGTGTTCCTGTCCGCAGTAGACGTTCTATAGACTTTACAGTGTTCCTGTCCACAGTAGACGTTCTATTGGAGACTTTACAGAGTTCATGTCCACAGTAGACATTCTATTAGAGATTTTACAGTGTTCCTGTCCGCAGTAGACGTTCTATTAGAGACTTTACAGTGTTCCTGTCCGCAGTAGACGTTCTATTAGAGACTTTACAGTGTTCCTGTCCGCAGTAGACGTTCTATTAGAGACTTTACAGTGTTCATGTCCACAGTAGACGTTCTATTAGACTTTACAGTGTTCATGTCCACAGTAGACGTTCTATTAGAGACTTTACAGTGTTCATGTCCACAGTAGACGTTCTATTAGAGACTTTACAGTGTTCCTGTCCGCAGTAGACGTTCTATAGACTTTACAGTGTTCCTGTCCACAGTAGACGTTCTATAGACTACAGTGTTCCTGTCCACATTAGACGTTCTATAGACTTTACAGTGTTCCTGTCCACATTAGACGTTCTATAGACTTTACAGTGTTCCTGTCCACAGTAGACGTTCTATTGGAGACTTTACAGAGTTCATGTCCACAGTAGACATTCTATTAGAGACTTTACAGTGTTCCTGTCCGCAGTAGACGTTCTATTAGAGACTTTACAGTGTTCCTGTCCGCAGTAGACGTTCTATTAGAGACTTTACAGTGTTCCTGTCCGCAGTAGACGTTCTATTAGAGACTTTACAGTGTTCATGTCCACAGTAGACGTTCTATTAGACTTTACAGTGTTCATGTCCACAGTAGACGTTCTATTAGAGACTTTACAGTGTTCATGTCCACAGTAGACGTTCTATTAGAGACTTTACAGTGTTCCTGTCCACAGTAGACGTTCTATTAGAGACTTTACAGAGTTCATGTCCACAGTAGACGTTCTATTAGAGACTATACAGTGTTCATGTCCACAGTAGACGTTCTATTAGAGACTTTACAGTGTTCCTGTCCGCAGTAGACGTTCTATAGACTTTACAGTGTTCCTGTCCACAGTAGACGTTCTATAGACTACAGTGTTCCTGTCCACATTAGACGTTCTATAGACTTTACAGTGTTCCTGTCCACAGTAGACGTTCTATTGGAGACTTTACAGAGTTCATGTCCACAGTAGACATTCTATTAGAGATTTTACAGTGTTCCTGTCCGCAGTAGACGTTCTATTAGAGACTTTACAGTGTTCCTGTCCGCAGTAGACGTTCTATTAGAGACTTTACAGTGTTCCTGTCCGCAGTAGACGTTCTATTAGAGACTTTACAGTGTTCATGTCCACAGTAGACGTTCTATTAGACTTTACAGTGTTCCTGTCCGCAGTAGACGTTCTATTAGAGACTTTACAGTGTTCATGTCCACAGTAGACGTTCTATTAGACTTTACAGTGTTCATGTCCACAGTAGACGTTCTATTAGAGACTTTACAGTGTTCATGTCCACAGTAGACGTTCTATTAGAGACTTTACAGTGTTCCTGTCCGCAGTAGACGTTCTATAGACTTTACAGTGTTCCTGTCCACAGTAGACGTTCTATAGACTACAGTGTTCCTGTCCACATTAGACGTTCTATAGACTTTACAGTGTTCCTGTCCACATTAGACGTTCTATAGACTTTACAGTGTTCCTGTCCACAGTAGACGTTCTATTGGAGACTTTACAGAGTTCATGTCCACAGTAGACGTTCTATTAGAGACTTTACAGTGTTCATGTCCACAGTAGACGTTCTATTAGAGACTTTACAGTGTTCATGTCCACAGTAGACGTTCTATTAGAGACTTTACAGTGTTCCTGTCCACAGTATACGTTCTATAGACTTTACAGTGTTCCTGTCCACAGCAGACGTTCTATAGACTTTACAGTGTTCCTGTCCACAGTAGACGTTCTATTAGAGACTTTACAGTGTTCCTGTCCGCAGTAGACGTTCTATTAGAGACTTTACAGTGTTCCTGTCCGCAGTAGACGTTCTATTAGAGACTTTACAGTGTTCCTGTCCGCAGTAGACGTTCTATTAGAGACTTTACAGTGTTCATGTCCGCAGTAGACGTTCTATTAGAGACTTTACAGTGTTCCTGTCCGCAGTAGACGTTCTATTAGAGACTTTACAGTGTTCATGTCCGCAGTAGACGTTCTATTAGAGACTTTACAGTGTTCATGTCCGCAGTAGACGTTCTATTAGAGACTTTACAGTGTTCCTGTTCACAGCAGACGTTCTATAGACTTTACAGTGTTCCTGTCCACAGTAGACGTTCTATTGGAGACTTTACAGAGTTCATGTCCACAGTAGACGTTCTATTAGAGACTTTACAGTGTTCCTGTCCGCAGTAGACGTTCTATTAGAGACTTTACAGTGTTCATGTCCACAGTAGACGTTCTATTAGACTTTACAGTGTTCATGTCCACAGTAGACGTTCTATTAGAGACTTTACAGTGTTCATGTCCACAGTAGACGTTCTATTAGAGACTTTACAGTGTTCCTGTCCGCAGTAGACGTTCTATAGACTTTACAGTGTTCCTGTCCACAGTAGACGTTCTATAGACTTTACAGTGTTCCTGTCCACAGTAGACGTTCTATAGACTACAGTGTTCCTGTCCACATTAGACGTTCTATAGACTTTACAGTGTTCCTGTCCACAGTAGACGTTCTATTAGAGACTATACAGTGTTCATGTCCACAGTAGACGTTCTATTAGAGACTTTACAGTGTTCATGTCCACAGTAGACGTTCTATTAGAGACTTTACAGTGTTCATGTCCACAGTAGACGTTCTATTAGAGACTTTACAGTGTTCCTGTCCACAGTATACGTTCTATAGACTTTACAGTGTTCCTGTCCACAGCAGACGTTCTATAGACTTTACAGTGTTCCTGTCCACAGTAGACGTTCTATTAGAGACTTTACAGTGTTCCTGTCTGCAGTAGACGTTCTATTAGAGACTTTACAGTGTTCCTGTCCGCAGTAGACGTTCTATTAGAGACTTTACAGTGTTCATGTCCGCAGTAGACGTTCTATTAGAGACTTTACAGTGTTCCTGTCCGCAGTAGACGTTCTATTAGAGACTTTACAGTGTTCATGTCCGCAGTAGACGTTCTATTAGAGACTTTACAGTGTTCATGTCCGCAGTAGACGTTCTATTAGAGACTTTACAGTGTTCCTGTTCACAGCAGACGTTCTATAGACTTTACAGTGTTCCTGTCCACAGTAGACGTTCTATTAGAGACTTTACAGTGTTCCTGTCCGCAGTAGACGTTCTATTAGAGACTTTACAGTGTTCCTGTCCGCAGTAGACGTTCTATTAGAGACTTTACAGTGTTCCTGTCCACAGTAGACGTTCTATTAGAGACTATACAGTGTTCATGTCCACAGTAGACGTTCTATTAGAGACTTTACAGTGTTCCTGTCCACAGTAGACATTCTATTAGAGACTTTACAGTGTTCATGTCCACAGTAGACTTTCTATTAGAGACTTTACAGTTTTCATGTCCACAGAAGACGCTCTATTAGAGACTTTACAGTGTTCATGTCCACAGTAGACGTTCTATTAGAGACTTTACAGTGTTCATGTCCACAGTAGACGTTCTATTAGAGACTTTACAGTGTTCCTGTCCACAGTAGACGTTCTATTAGAGACTTTACAGTGTTCCTGTCCACAGTAGACGTTCTATAGACTTTACAGTGTTCCTGTCCACAGTAGACGTTCTATAGACTTTACAGTGTTCATGTCCACAGTAGACGTTCTATAGACTACAGTGTTCCTGTCCACATTAGACGTTCTATAGACTTTACAGTGTTCCTGTCCACAGTAGACGTTCTATTGGAGACTTTACAGAGTTCATGTCCACAGTAGACGTTCTATTAGAGACTTTACAGTGTTCCTGTCCACAGTAGACGTTCTATTAGAGACTTTACAGTGTTCCTGTCCGCAGTAGACGTTCTATTAGAGACTTTACAGTGTTCATGTCCACAGTAGACGTTCTATTAGACTTTACAGTGTTCATGTCCACAGTAGACATTCTATTAGAGACTTTACAGTGTTCCTGTCCACAGTAGACATTCTATTAGAGACTTTACAGAGTTCATGTCCACAGTAGACGTTCTATTAGAGACTATACAGTGTTCATGTCCACAGTAGACGTTCTATTAGAGACTTTACAGTGTTCATGTCCACAGTATACGTTCTATTAGAGACTTTACAGTGTTCATGTCCACAGTAGACGTTCTATTAGAGACTTTACAGTGTTCCTGTCCACAGTATACGTTCTATAGACTTTACAGTGTTCCTGTCCACAGTAGACATTCTATTAGAGACTTTACAGTGTTCCTGTCCGCAGTAGACGTTCTATTAGAGACTTTACAGTGTTCCTGTCCGCAGTAGACGTTCTATTAGAGACTTTACAGTGTTCCTGTCCGCAGTAGACGTTCTATTAGAGACT
>JAFEUB010001525.1:182500-222500 GCA_024529925.1 Ophthalmolycus amberensis | reverse complement strand
AACCCAGTATGTCCAGTGATGACGAGGGAGACATCTACTGTCCCACTCTCGCCCCCACTGTCAGCAGTGGGGAAGTCCTCGACCATCCGTCTCATCACAAGGAGAAGACCACAGACCAACAGGTAGACCAGGATGCTAAGGACACAGACGCACTCAAACCTGACCAGGTGAGACGAGCACAAAGTTGGCCAGATGAGACCAGGTGAGTCTGTCAGCAGGTATGAATATGATTTTGTCTTTTCTCTTTGTAGTTGGCAGAAAGCTGGATGGGTTACTCAGGACCAGGATGTGGAATACTGAGCCTGCAGGTGACTGACAGGTGGGTAGTCAACGGACTCTCAGGTGACTAAAGTATGGCCTGTGTGTTTCAGGTATGTGTGGAAGCTACCTGTTTAGTGTCTCACAGGTGACCTGTGTGCTTCAGGTATGTGTGGTGTCTGGACTTTAAAGGAGGACTGTTCTGCAGCGGTCTACTTGAAACTGGGCTCAACTGGCAGCGCTTTGAAGACAACGTCCACCAGGTGGCCTTGTCACCCTCAGGTGAGCTGCTGTCGTCACACCTGACAAATCCTCTGCACACTTGTTGTACACTGCACAGTTTGTACCGTTAACAATGTCACACTCTCAGTTTGACTTTATTTATACAAAGAAACCAAAACTAAGCTCAGCTTCCAGGTAGACTGTCAGGTTTACAGGTGTGTGTGTAGCATTAGCAGGATGCTAACTGTTGCTCCCTCCATCAGGTAACCTGCTGTGGAAGGTGGAGCAGAGGAGCATGACGGCGTTTGCTTGTGCTAAAGTGTCAGTCAAAGGAAAACGTCACTGGTACAAAGCTGTGGAGCAAACGGCCTTCGTGACTCTGAGTGACGACTCGGCCTGGATTATCAGGACCAATGGAGACCTCTACCTGCAGACAGGTAACTAGCCACCTATGTGTCTCACATGCTCTTTGACAAACACCTGCTGTTGTGAAGAAAGCTGACATTAGGAACGGACAACTACAACATACTGGTTCCTATAGAGTTCCATGTGACACTGCAGTTTTCTCTGGCAGCAGTTCGTAACAGAAATTAAACTTTCGGAGGAAATTAGTTAACGTCCATAAAGTTGCTTCAAAGTCATTTCCATGTATGTACTTGGAATCCTGTATATTCCGTGTCCTGTACTATGAAGCAGGATTTGGAATTATCGAGGTAACTTCAGGGAGGTTCACTTCTTACCTAATAGAGCTGAACACCTAACACGCAGGGTCACGCAGGTGAGGTTAAAGATAAGACATCAACTTGTATAAAAGCTCCGCCTACTGACCAATCAGAGCTCGGTTCAGATCTCCAGCACCACCAAAACATCCAGGGTCATCAAAACACACAGGGTCACCAAAACACCCAGGGTCACCAAAACACCCAGGGTCACCAAAACATCCAGGGTCACCAAAACACCCAGGGTCACCAAAACACCCAGGGTCACCAAAACATCCAGGGTCACCAAAACACCCAGGGTCACCAAAACATCCAGGGTCACCAAAACACCCAGGGTCACCAAAACACCCAGGGTCACCAAAACATCCAGGGTCACCAAAACATCCAGGGTCACCAAAACATCCAGGGTCACCAAAACACACAGGGTCACCAAAACATCCAGGGTCATCAAAACACACAGGGTCACCAAAACATCCAGGGTCACCAAAACATCCAGGGTCACCAAAACACCCAGGGTCACCAAAACATCCAGGGTCACCAAAACATCCAGCGCCACCAAAACATCCAGGGTCACCAAAACATCCAGGGTCACCAAAACATCCAGGGTCACCAAAACATCCAGGGTCACCAAAACACCCAGGGTCACCAAAACACCCAGGGTCACCAAAACACCCAGGGTCACCAAAACATCCAGGGTCACCAAAACATCCAGGGTCACCAAAACATCCAGGGTCACCAAAACACACAGGGTCACCAAAACATCCAGGGTCATCAAAACACACAGGGTCACCAAAACATCCAGGGTCACCAAAACATCCAGGGTCATCAAAACACACAGGGTCACCAAAACACCCAGGGTCACCAAAACACCCAGGGTCACCAAAACACCCAGGGTCACCAAAACATCCAGGGTCACCAAAACACCCAGGGTCACCAAAACACCCAGGGTCACCAAAACACCCAGGGTCACCAAAACACCCAGGGTCACCAAAACATCCAGGGTCACCAAAACATCCAGGGTCACCAAAACATCCAGGGTCACCAAAACATCCAGGGTCACCAAAACATCCAGGGTCACCAAAACACCCAGGGTCACCAAAACACCCAGGGTCACCAAAACATCCAGGGTCACCAAAACACCCAGGGTCACCAAAACATCCAGGGTCACCAAAACACCCAGGGTCACCAAAACACCCAGGGTCACCAAAACACCCAGGGTCACCAAAACACCCAGGGTCACCAAAACATCCAGGGTCACCAAAACATCCAGCGCCACCAAAACATCCAGGGTCACCAAAACACCCAGGGTCACCAAAACACCCAGGGTCACCAAAACATCCAGCGCCACCAAAACATCCAGGGTCACCAAAACATCCAGGGTCACCAAAACATCCAGGGTCACCAAAACATCCAGGGTCACCAAAACATCCAGGGTCACCAAAACATCCAGGGTCACCAAAACATCCAGGGTCACCAAAACATCCAGGGTCACCAAAACACACAGGGTCACCAAAACACACAGGGTCACCAAAACACACAGGGTCACCAAAACATCCAGGGTCACCAAAACACCCAGGGTCACCAAAACACACAGGGTCACCAAAACATCCAGGGTCACCAAAACACCCAGGGTCACCAAAACACACAGGGTCACCAAAACATCCAGCGCCACCAAAACATCCAGGGCCACCAAAACACCCAGGGTCACCAAAACACACAGGGTCACCAAAACACACAGGGTCACCAAAACACACAGGGTCACCAAAACATCCAGCGCCACCAAAACATCCAGGGTCACCAAAACACCCAGGGTCACCAAAACACACAGGGTCACCAAAACACACAGGGTCACCAAAACATCCAGGGTCACCAAAACATCCAGGGTCACCAAAACACACAGGGTCACCAAAACACACAGGGTCACCAAAACATCCAGCGCCACCAAAACACCCAGGGTCACCAAAACACCCAGGGTCACCAAAACACACAGGGTCACCAAAACACCCAGGGTCACCAAAACATCCAGGGTCACCAAAACATCCAGGGTCACCAAAACACCCAGGGTCACCAAAACATCCAGGGTCACCAAAACACCCAGGGTCACCAAAACACACAGGGTCACCAAAACACCCAGGGTCACCAAAACATTATCAGACATAAGACATGAATGTCTTTCTGTGTGCCGTTGCCACAGTAACCTGTGTCTGTGTGTCCGTCAGGTCTCAGCGTGGACCGGCCCTGTGCTCGCTCAGTGAAGGTGGACTCTCCCTGTGTGTTCACCCAGGTGTGTGTGAGCGGAGGTGTGGTCTGGGCTCTGAGCGAACACAAAGCTTTGTTCTACAGAGAAGGACTGAACAGCTACTGCAGTGAGGGAGAGGGCTGGAAGTACGACACCGTCAGGTACTACTACTGTAATACTACTGTACTACTGTACGACAGTCAGGTACTACTACTGTACTACTGTAATACTACTGTACGACAGTCGGGTACTACTACTACTGTAATACTACTGTACGACAGTCGGGTACTACTACTACTGTAATACTACTGTACTACTGTACGACAGTCAGGTACTACTACTACTGTAATACTACTGTACTACTACTGTACGACACAGTCAGGGACTACTACTACTGTAATACTACTGTACTACTGTACGACAGTCAGGTACTACTACTACTGTAATACTACTGTACTACTACTGTACGACAGTCAGGGACTACTACTACTGTAATACTACTGTACTACTGTAATACTACTGTACGACACAGTCGGGTACTACTACTACTGTAATACTACTGTACTACTGTACGACAGTCGGGTACTACTACTACTGTAATACTACTGTACTACTGTAATACTACTGTACGACAGTCGGGTACTACTACTACTGTAATACTACTATACTACTGTACGACAGTCGGGTACTACTACTACTGTAATACTACTGTACTACTGTAATACTACTGTACTACTGTACGACAGTCAGGTACTACTACTACTGTAATACTACTGTACTACTGTAATACTACTGTACGACAGTTGGGTAATACTACTACTGTAATACTACTGTACTACTGTACGACAGTCAGGTACTACTACTGTAATACTACTGTACTACTACTGTACGACACAGTCAGGGACTACTACTACTGTAATACTACTGTACTACTGTACGACAGTCAGGTACTACTACTACTGTAATACTACTGTACTACTACTGTACGACACAGTCAGGGACTACTACTACTGTAATACTACTGTACTACTGTAATACTACTGTACGACACAGTCGGGTACTACTACTACTGTAATACTACTGTACTACTGTACGACAGTCGGGTACTACTACTACTGTAATACTACTGTACGACAGTCGGGTACTACTACTACTGTAATACTACTATACTACTGTACGACAGTCGGGTACTACTACTACTACTGTACTACTGTACGACACAGTCAGGTACTACTACTACTGTAATACTACTGTACTACTGTAATACTACTGTACGACACAGTCGGGTACTACTACTACTGTAATACTACTGTACTACTGTACGACACAGTCGGGTACTACTACTGTAATACTACTGTACGACACCGTCAGGTACTACTACTGTAATACTACTGTACGACACCGTCAGGTACTACTACTGTAATACTACTGTACGACACCGTCAGGTACTACTACTGTAATAGTACTGTACGACAGTCAGGTACTACTACTACTGTAATACTACTGTACGACACAGTCAGGTACTACTACTACTGTAATACTACTGTACGACACAGTCAGGTACTACTACTGTAATACTACTGTACGACACCGTCAGGTACTACTACTGTAATACTACTGTACGACACAGTCAGGTACTACTACTACTGTAATACTACTGTACGACACAGTCAGGTACTACTACTACTGTAATACTACTGTACGACACAGTCAGGTACTACTACTGTAATACTACTGTATGACAGTCAGGTACTACTACTGTAATACTACTGTACGACAGTCAGGTACTACTACTACTGTAATACTACTGTACGACACCGTCAGGTACTACTACTACTGTAATACTACTGTACGACACCGTCAGGTACTACTGTAATACTATTGTACGACACAGTCAGGTACTACTACTGTAATACTACTGTACGACACAGTCAGGTACTACTACTACTGTAATACTACTGTACGACACCGTCTGGTACTACTACTGTAATACTACTGTACGACACAGTCAGGTACTACTACTACTGTAATACTACTGTACGACACCGTCTGGTACTACTACTGTAATACTACTGTACGACACAGTCAGGTACTACTACTGTAATACTACTGTACGACACCGTCAGGTACTACTACTGTAATACTACTGTACGACACAGTCAGGTACTACTACTACTGTAATACTACTGTACGACACAGTCAGGTACTACTACTACTGTAATACTACTGTACGACACCGTCTGGTACTACTACTGTAATACTACTGTACGACAGTCAGGTACTACTACTGTAATACTACTGTACTACTGTAATACTACTGTACGACAGTCGGGTACTACTACTACTGTAATACTACTGTACTACTGTACGACAGTCGGGTACTACTACTACTGTAATACTACTGTACTACTGTAATACTACTGTACGACACAGTCGGGTACTACTACTACTGTAATACTACTGTACTACTGTACGACACAGTCAGGTACTACTACTACTGTAATACTACTGTACTACTGTAATACTACTGTACGACACAGTCGGGTACTACTACTACTGTAATACCACTGTACTACTGTACGACACAGTCGGGTACTACTACTACTGTAATACTACTGTACGACACCGTCAGGTACTACTACTGTAATACTACTGTACGACACAGTCAGGTACTACTACTACTGTAATACTACTGTACGACACAGTCAGGTACTACTACTACTGTACGACACAGTCAGGTACTACTACTACTGTAATACTAATGTACGACACCGTCAGGTACTACTACTGTAATACTACTGTACGACACAGTCAGGTACTACTACTACTGTAATACTACTGTACGACACCGTCAGGTACTACTACTACTGTAATACTACTGTACGACACAGTCAGGTACTACTACTACTGTAATACTACTGTACGACACCGTCAGGTACTACTACTGTAATACTACTGTACGACACAGTCAGGTACTACTACTACTGTAATACTACTGTACGACACCGTCAGGTACTACTACTACTGTAATACTACTGTACGACACAGTCAGGTACTACTACTACTGTAATACTACTGTACGACACCGTCAGGTACTACTACTACTGTAATACTACTGTACGACACCGTCAGGTACTACTACTACTGTAATACTACTGTACGACACAGTCAGGTACTACTACTACTGTAATACTACTGTACGACACCGTCAGGTACTACTACTGTAATACTACTGTACGACACAGTCAGGTACTACTACTACTGTAATACTACTGTACGACACAGTCAGGTACTACTACTACTGTAATACTACTGTACGACAGTCAGGTACTACTACTGTAATACTACTGTACGACAGTCAGGTACTACTACTACTGTAATACTACTGTACGACATAGTCAGGTACTACTACTACTGTAATACTACTGTACGACACCGTCAGGTACTACTACTACTGTAATACTACTGTACGACACAGTCAGGTACTACTACTACTGTAATACTACTGTACGACACCGTCAGGTACTACTACTACTGTAATACTACTGTACGACACAGTCAGGTACTACTACTACTGTAATACTACTGTACGACACCGTCTGGTACTACTACTGTAATACTACTGTACGACACAGTCAGGTACTACTACTACTGTAATACTACTGTACGACATAGTCAGGTACTACTACTACTGTAATACTACTGTACGACAGTCAGGTACTACTACTGTAATACTACTGTACGACAGTCAGGTACTACTACTACTGTACTACTGTAATACTACTGTACGACACAGTCAGGTACTACTACTACTGTAATACTACTGTACGACACCATCAGGTACTACTACTGTAATACTACTGTACGACACAGTCAGGTACTACTACTACTGTAATACTACTGTACGACACCGTCAGGTACTACTACTACTGTACGACACAGTCAGGTACTACTACTGTAATACTACTGTACGACACCGTCAGGTACTACTACTGTAATACTGCTGTACGACACAGTCAGGTACTACTACTACTGTAATACTACTGTACGACACCGTCAGGTACTACTACTGTAATACTACTGTACGACACAGTCAGGTACTACTACTACTGTAATACTACTGTACGACACAGTCAGGTACTACTACTACTGTAATACTACTGTACGACACCGTCAGGTACTACTACTACTGTAATACTACTGTACTACTGTACGACAGTCAGGTACTACTACTACTGTAATACTACTGTACTACTACTGTACGACACAGTCAGGGACTACTACTACTGTAATACTACTGTACTACTGTACGACAGTCAGGTACTACTACTACTGTAATACTACTGTACTACTACTGTACGACAGTCAGGGACTACTACTACTGTAATACTACTGTACTACTGTAATACTACTGTACGACACAGTCGGGGACTACTACTACTGTAATACTACTGTACTACTGTACGACAGTCAGGTACTACTACTACTGTAATACTACTGTACTACTGTAATACTACTGTACTACTACTGTACGACAGTCAGGGACTACTACTACTGTAATACTACTGTACTACTGTAATACTACTGTACGACACAGTCGGGTACTACTGTAATACTACTGTACTACTGTACGACAGTCGGGTACTACTACTACTGTAATACTACTGTACTACTGTAATACTACTGTACGACAGTCGGGTACTACTACTACTGTAATACTACTATACTACTGTACGACAGTCGGGTACTACTACTACTGTAATACTACTGTACTACTGTAATACTACTGTACTACTGTAATACTACTGTACTACTGTACGACAGTCAGGTACTACTACTACTGTAATACTACTGTACTACTGTAATACTACTGTACGACAGTCGGGTACTACTACTACTGTAATACTACTGTACTACTGTACGACAGTCAGGTACTACTACTACTGTAATACTACTGTACTACTACTGTACGACACAGTCAGGGACTACTACTACTGTAATACTACTGTACTACTGTACGACAGTCAGGTACTACTACTACTGTAATACTACTGTACTACTACTGTACGACACAGTCAGGGACTACTACTACTGTAATACTACTGTACTACTGTAATACTACTGTACGACACAGTCGGGTACTACTACTACTGTAATACTACTGTACTACTGTACGACAGTCGGGTACTACTACTACTGTAATACTACTGTACTACTGTAATACTACTGTACGACAGTCGGGTACTACTACTACTGTAATACTACTATACTACTGTACGACAGTCGGGTACTACTACTACTGTAATACTACTGTACTACTGTACGACACAGTCAGGTACTACTACTACTGTAATACTACTGTACTACTGTAATACTACTGTACGACACAGTCGGGTACTACTACTACTGTAATACTACTGTACTACTGTACGACACAGTCGGGTACTACTACTGTAATACTACTGTACGACACCGTCAGGTACTACTACTGTAATACTACTGTACGACACCGTCAGGTACTACTACTGTAATACTACTGTACGACACCGTCAGGTACTACTACTGTAATAGTACTGTACGACACAGTCAGGTACTACTACTACTGTAATACTACTGTACGACACAGTCAGGTACTACTACTGTAATACTACTGTACGACACAGTCAGTTACTACTACCACTGTAATACTACTGTATGACAGTCAGGTACTACTACTGTAATACTACTGTACGACACAGTCAGGTACTACTACTACTGTAATACTACTGTACGACACCGTCAGGTACTACTACTACTGTAATACTACTGTACGACACCGTCAGGTACTACTACTGTAATACTATTGTACGACACAGTCAGGTACTACTACTGTAATACTACTGTACGACACAGTCAGGTACTACTACTACTACTGTAATACTACTGTACGACACCGTCTGGTACTACTACTGTAATACTACTGTACGACACAGTCAGGTACTACTACTGTAATACTACTGTATGACACCGTCAGGTACTACTACTGTAATACTACTGTACGACACAGTCAGGTACTACTACTACTGTAATACTACTGTACGACACCGTCAGGTACTACTACTGTAATACTACTGTACGACACAGTCAGGTACTACTACTACTGTAATACTACTGTACGACACAGTCAGGTACTACTACTACTGTAATACTACTGTACGACACCGTCTGGTACTACTACTGTAATACTACTGTACGACACCGTCTGGTACTACTACTGTAATACTACTGTACGACACCGTCTGGTACTACTACTGTAATACTACTGTACGACACAGTCAGGTACTACTACTGTAATACTACTGTACGACACAGTCAGGTACTACTACTACTGTAATACTACTGTACGACACAGTCAGGTACTACTACTACTGTAATACTACTGTACGACACCGTCTGGTACTACTACTGTAATACTACTGTACGACACAGTCAGGTACTACTACTGTAATACTACTGTACGACACCGTCAGGTACTACTACTGTAATACTACTGTACGACACAGTCAGGTACTACTACTACTGTAATACTACTGTACGACACAGTCAGGTACTACTACTACTGTAATACTACTGTACGACACCGTCTGGTACTACTACTGTAATACTACTGTACGACAGTCAGGTACTACTACTGTAATACTACTGTACTACTGTAATACTACTGTACGACAGTCGGGTACTACTACTACTACTGTAATACTACTGTACTACTGTACGACAGTCGGGTACTACTACTACTGTAATACTACTGTACTACTGTAATACTACTGTACGACACAGTCGGGTACTACTACTACTGTAATACTACTGTACTACTGTACGACACAGTCAGGTACTACTACTACTGTAATACTACTGTACTACTGTAATACTACTGTACGACAGTCGGGTACTACTACTACTGTAATACTACTGTACTACTGTACGACACAGTCGGGTACTACTACTACTGTAATACTACTGTACGACACCGTCAGGTACTACTACTACTGTAATACTACTGTACGACACAGTCAGGTACTACTACTACTGTACGACACAGTCAGGTACTACTACTACTGTAATACTACTGTACGACACCGTCAGGTACTACTACTGTAATACTACTGTACGACACAGTCAGGTACTACTACTACTGTAATACTACTGTACGACACCGTCAGGTACTACTACTACTGTAATACTACTGTACGACACAGTCAGGTACTACTACTACTGTAATACTACTGTACGACACCGTCAGGTACTACTACTGTAATACTACTGTACGACACAGTCAGGTACTACTACTACTGTAATACTACTGTACGACACCGTCAGGTACTACTACTACTGTAATACTACTGTACGACACAGTCAGGTACTACTACTACTGTAATACTACTGTACGACACCGTCGGGTACTACTACTACTGTAATACTACTGTACGACACCGTCAGGTACTACTACTACTGTAAAACTACTGTACGACACAGTCAGGTACTACTACTACTGTAATACTACTGTACGACACCGTCAGGTACTACTACTGTAATACTACTGTACGACACAGTCAGGTACTACTACTACTGTAATACTACTGTACGACACAGTCAGGTACTACTACTACTGTAATACTACTGTACGACACCGTCTGGTACTACTACTGTAATACTACTGTACGACACAGTCAGGTACTACTACTACTGTAATACTACTGTACGACATAGTCAGGTACTACTACTACTGTAATACTACTGTACGACAGTCAGGTACTACTACTGTAATACTACTGTACGACAGTCAGGTACTACTACTACTGTACTACTGTAATACTACTGTACGACACAGTCAGGTACTACTACTACTGTAATACTACTGTACGACACCATCAGGTACTACTACTGTAATACTACTGTACGACACAGTCAGGTACTACTACTACTGTAATACTACTGTACGACACCGTCAGGTACTACTACTACTGTAATACTACTGTACGACACAGTCAGGTACTACTACTGTAATACTACTGTACGACACCGTCAGGTACTACTACTGTAATACTACTGTACGACACAGTCAGGTACTACTACTACTGTAATACTACTGTACGACACCGTCAGGTACTACTACTACTGTAATACTACTGTACTACTGTACGACAGTCAGGTACTACTACTACTGTAATACTACTGTACTACTACTGTACGACACAGTCAGGGACTACTACTACTGTACTACTGTACGACAGTCAGGTACTACTACTACTGTAATACTACTGTACTACTACTGTACGACAGTCAGGGACTACTACTACTGTAAAACTACTGTACTACTGTAATACTACTGTACGACACAGTCGGGTACTACTACTACTGTAATACTACTGTACTACTGTACGACAGTCGGTACTACTACTACTGTAATACTACTGTACTACTGTAATACTACTGTACGACAGTCGGGTACTACTACTACTGTAATACTACTATACTACTGTACGACAGGCGGGTACTACTACTACTGTAATACTACTGTACTACTGTAATACTACTGTACTACTGTACGACAGTCAGGTACTACTACTACTGTAATACTACTGTACTACTGTAATACTACTGTACGACAGTCGGGTACTACTACTACTGTAATACTACTGTACTACTGTACGACAGTCGGGTACTACTACTACTGTAATACTACTGTACTACTGTAATACTACTGTACGACAGTCGGGTACTACTATACTACTGTACGACAGTCGGGTACTACTACTACTGTAATACTACTGTACTACTGTACGACACAGTCAGGTACTACTACTACTGTAATACTACTGTACTACTGTAATACTACTGTACGACACAGTCGGGTACTACTACTACTGTAATACTACTGTACTACTGTACGACGCAGTCGGGTACTACTACTGTAATACTACTGTACGACACCGTCAGGTACTACTACTGTAATACTACTGTACGACACCGTCAGGTACTACTACTGTAATACTACTGTACGACACCGTCAGGTACTACTACTGTAATAGTACTGTACGACACAGTCAGGTACTACTACTACTGTAATACTACTGTACGACAGTCAGGTACTACTACTACTGTAATACTACTGTACGACACAGTCGGGTACTACTACTGTAATACTACTGTACGACACCGTCAGGTACTACTACTGTAATACTACTGTACGACACAGTCAGGTACTACTACTACTGTAATACTACTGTACGACACAGTCAGGTACTACTACTGTAATACTACTGTACGACACAGTCAGGTACTACTACTACTGTAATACTACTGTATGACAGTCAGGTACTACTACTGTAATACTACTGTACGACACAGTCAGGTACTACTACTACTGTAATACTACTGTACGACACCGTCAGGTACTACTACTACTGTAATACTACTGTACGACACCGTCAGGTACTACTACTGTAATACTATTGTACGACACAGTCAGGTACTACTACTGTAATACTACTGTACGACACAGTCAGGTACTACTACTACTGTAATACTACTGTACGACACCGTCTGGTACTACTACTGTAATACTACTGTACGACACAGTCAGGTACTACTACTACTGTAATACTACTGTACGACACAGTCAGGTACTACTACTGTAATACTACTGTACGACAGTCAGGTACTACTACTGTAATACTACTGTATGACACCGTCAGGTACTACTACTGTAATACTACTGTACGACACAGTCAGGTACTACTACTGTAATACTACTGTATGACACCGTCAGGTACTACTACTGTAATACTACTGTACGACACAGTCAGGTACTACTACTACTGTAATACTACTGTACGACACCGTCAGGTACTACTACTGTAATACTACTGTACGACACAGTCAGGTACTACTACTACTGTAATACTACTGTACGACACAGTCAGGTACTACTACTACTGTAATACTACTGTACGACACCGTCTGGTACTACTACTGTAATACTACTGTACGACACAGTCAGGTACTACTACTGTAATACTACT
Source organism: Ophthalmolycus amberensis (assembly GCA_024529925.1). Lineage (NCBI taxonomy): Eukaryota > Metazoa > Chordata > Actinopteri > Perciformes > Zoarcidae > Ophthalmolycus > Ophthalmolycus amberensis. Next base: position 208,998 of record JAFEUB010001525.1, on the reverse strand, counting down.
GTACGACACCGTCAGGTACTACTACTGTAATACTACTGTACGACACAGTCAGGTACTACTACTACTGTAATACTACTGTACGACACCGTCTGGTACTACTACTGTAATACTACTGTACGACAGTCAGGTACTACTACTGTAATACTACTGTACGACAGTCGGGTACTACTACTACTGTAATACTACTGTACTACTGTACGACAGTCGGGTACTACTACTACTGTAATACTACTGTACTACTACTGTACGACACAGTCGGGTACTACTACTACTGTAATACTACTGTACTACTGTAATACTACTGTACGACACAGTCGGGTACTACTACTACTGTAATACTACTGTACTACTGTACGACACAGTCGGGTACTACTACTACTGTAATACTACTGTACGACACCGTCAGGTACTACTACTGTAATACTACTGTACGACACAGTCAGGTACTACTACTACTGTAATACTACTGTACGACACCGTCAGGTACTACTACTGTAATACTACTGTACGACAGTCAGGTACTACTACTACTGTAATACTACTGTACGACACAGTCAGGTACTACTACTACTGTAATACTACTGTACGACACAGTCAGGTACTACTACTACTGTAATACTACTGTACGACACAGTCAGGTACTACTACTACTGTAATACTACTGTACGACACCGTGAGGTACTACTACTACTGTAATACTACTGTACGACACAGTCAGGTACTACTACTACTGTAATACTACTGTACGACACCGTCGGGTACTACTACTACTGTAATACTACTGTACGACACAGTCAGGTACTACTACTACTGTAATACTACTGTACGACACCGTCAGGTACTACTACTGTAATACTACTGTACGACACAGTCAGGTACTACTACTACTGTAATACTACTGTACGACACAGTCAGGTACTACTACTGTAATACTACTGTACGACATAGTCAGGTACTACTACTACTGTAATACTACTGTACGACAGTCAGGTACTACTACTGTAATACTACTGTACGACAGTCAGGTACTACTACTACTGTACTACTGTAATACTACTGTACGACAGTCAGGTACTACTACTACTGTAATACTACTGTACGACACCATCAGGTACTACTACTGTAATACTACTGTACGACACAGTCAGGTACTACTACTACTGTAATACTACTGTACGACACCGTCAGGTACTACTACTACTGTAATACTACTGTACGACACAGTCAGGTACTACTACTGTAATACTACTGTACGACACCGTCAGGTACTACTACTGTAATACTACTGTACGACACAGTCAGGTACTACTACTACTGTAATACTACTGTACGACACCGTCAGGTACTACTACTACTGTAATACTACTGTACGACACCGTCTGGTACTACTACTGTAATACTACTGTACGACACCGTCAGGTACTACTACTGTAATACTACTGTACGACACAGTCAGGTACTACTACTACTGTAATACTACTGTACGACACAGTCAGGTACTACTACTACTGTAATACTACTGTACGACACCGTCTGGTACTACTACTGTAATACTACTGTACGACACCGTCAGGTACTACTACTGTAATACTACTGTACGACACAGTCAGGTACTACTACTACTGTAATACTACTGTACGACACAGTCAGGTACTACTACTACTGTAATACTACTGTACGACACCGTCTGGTACTACTACTGTAATACTACTGTACGACACAGTCAGGTACTACTACTACTGTAATACTACTGTACGACACCGTCTGGTACTACTACTGTAATACTACTGTACGACACAGTCAGGTACTACTACTACTGTAATACTACTGTACGACATAGTCAGGTACTACTACTACTGTAATACTACTGTACGACAGTCAGGTACTACTGCTGTAATACTACTGTACGACAGTCAGGTACTACTACTACTACTACTGTAATACTACTGTACGACAGTCGGGTACTACTACTACTGTAATACTACTGTACTACTGTAATACTACTGTACGACAGTCGGGTACTACTATACTACTGTACGACAGTCGGGTACTACTACTACTGTAATACTACTGTACTACTGTACGACACAGTCAGGTACTACTACTACTGTAATACTACTGTACTACTGTAATACTACTGTACGACACAGTCGGGTACTACTACTACTGTAATACTACTGTACGACACCGTCAGGTACTACTACTACTGTAATACTACTGTACGACACCGTCAGGTACTACTACTGTAATACTATTGTACGACACAGTCAGGTACTACTACTGTAATACTACTGTACGACACAGTCAGGTACTACTACTACTGTAATACTACTGTACGACACCGTCTGGTACTACTACTGTAATACTACTGTACGACACAGTCAGGTACTACTACTGTAATACTACTGTATGACACCGTCAGGTACTACTACTGTAATACTACTGTACGACACAGTCAGGTACTACTACTACTGTAATACTACTGTACGACACCGTCAGGTACTACTACTGTAATACTACTGTACGACACAGTCAGGTACTACTACTACTGTAATACTACTGTACGACACCGTCTGGTACTACTACTGTAATACTACTGTACGACACAGTCAGGTACTACTACTGTAATACTACTGTACGACACCGTCAGGTACTACTACTGTAATACTACTGTACGACACAGTCAGGTACTACTACTACTGTAATACTACTGTACGACACCGTCTGGTACTACTACTGTAATACTACTGTACGACAGTCAGGTACTACTACTGTAATACTACTGTACTACTGTAATACTACTGTACGACAGTCGGGTACTACTACTACTGTAATACTACTGTACTACTGTACGACAGTCGGGTACTACTACTACTGTAATACTACTGTACTACTACTGTACGACACAGTCGGGTACTACTACTACTGTAATACTACTGTACTACTGTACGACACAGTCAGGTACTACTACTACTGTAATACTACTGTACTACTGTAATACTACTGTACGACACAGTCGGGTACTACTACTACTGTAATACTACTGTACTACTGTACGACACAGTCGGGTACTACTACTACTGTAATACTACTGTACGACACCGTCAGGTACTACTACTGTAATACTACTGTACGACACAGTCAGGTACTACTACTACTGTAATACTACTGTACGACACAGTCAGGTACTACTACTACTGTAATACTACTGTACGACACAGTCAGGTACTACTACTACTGTAATACTACTGTACGACACCGTCAGGTACTACTACTGTAATACTACTGTACGACACAGTCAGGTACTACTACTACTGTAATACTACTGTACGACACCGTCAGGTACTACTACTACTGTAATACTACTGTACGACACAGTCAGGTACTACTACTACTGTAATACTACTGTACGACACCGTCAGGTACTACTACTGTAATACTACTGTACGACACAGTCAGGTACTACTACTACTGTACGACACAGTCAGGTACTACTACTACTGTAATACTACTGTACGACACCGTCAGGTACTACTACTACTGTAATACTACTGTACGACACCGTCTGGTACTACTACTACTGTAATACTACTGTACGACACAGTCAGGTACTACTACTACTGTAATACTACTGTACGACACCGTGAGGTACTACTACTACTGTAATACTACTGTACGACACAGTCAGGTACTACTACTACTGTAATACTACTGTACGACACCGTCAGGTACTACTACTACTGTAATACTACTGTACGACACAGTCAGGTACTACTACTACTGTAATACTACTGTACGACACCGTCAGGTACTACTACTGTAATACTACTGTACGACACAGTCAGGTACTACTACTACTGTAATACTACTGTACGACACAGTCAGGTACTACTACTGTAATACTACTGTACGACACCGTCTGGTACTACTACTGTAATACTACTGTACGACACAGTCAGGTACTACTACTACTGTAATACTACTGTACGACATAGTCAGGTACTACTACTACTGTAATACTACTGTACGACAGTCAGGTACTACTACTGTAATACTACTGTACGACAGTCAGGTACTACTACTACTGTACTACTACTGTACGACACAGTCAGGTACTACTACTACTGTAATACTACTGTACGACACCATCAGGTACTACTACTGTAATACTACTGTACGACACAGTCAGGTACTACTACTACTGTAATACTACTGTACGACACCGTCAGGTACTACTACTACTGTAATACTACTGTACGACACCGTCAGGTACTACTACTGTAATACTACTGTACGACACCGTCAGGTACTACTACTGTAATACTACTGTACGACACAGTCAGGTACTACTACTACTGTAATACTACTGTACGACACCGTCAGGTACTACTACTACTGTAATACTACTGTACGACACCGTCTGGTACTACTACTGTAATACTACTGTACGACACCGTCAGGTACTACTACTGTAATACTACTGTACGACACAGTCAGGTACTACTACTACTGTAATACTACTGTACGACACAGTCAGGTACTACTACTACTGTAATACTACTGTACGACACCGTCTGGTACTACTACTGTAATACTACTGTACGACACCGTCAGGTACTACTACTGTAATACTACTGTACGACACAGTCAGGTACTACTACTACTGTAATACTACTGTACGACACAGTCAGGTACTACTACTACTGTAATACTACTGTACGACACCGTCTGGTACTACTACTGTAATACTACTGTACGACACAGTCAGGTACTACTACTACTGTAATACTACTGTACGACACCGTCTGGTACTACTACTGTAATACTACTGTACGACACAGTCAGGTACTACTACTACTGTAATACTACTGTACGACATAGTCAGGTACTACTACTACTGTAATACTACTGTACGACAGTCAGGTACTACTGCTGTAATACTACTGTACGACAGTCAGGTACTACTACTACTACTACTGTAATACTACTGTACGACAGTCAGGTACTACTACTACTGTAATACTACTGTACGACAGTCAGGTACTACTACTACTGTAATACTACTGTACAACACAGTCAGGGACTACTACTACTGTAATACTACTGTACGACAGTCAGGTACTACTACTACTGTAATTGAACTGCCGATCATCTGGTTGAAGGACGACCCGCTCTCCCACTGAGCCACAGTCACCTCTTGTACTATAGCACACAGACCATTGGACTGCTGGTCGAATGTCGCTCAGCACACAGCAGTGGAACCAGTGGCAGCTTTGAGCTGGGATTCATTGATCCTGTGTATTTGTGATTGTGTCCCTGTGTGTTTGTCACAGTGAGGCTCAGGGTCTGGAGTTGATGTGTGTTGCCCTGGCAGAAGGTGGTACAGCCTGGGCGCTGGATGCCAGCGGCAGCCTCTGGTTTCGAACCGGCATCTGTTCATCCAGACCGCAGGGCGACGACGACCACTGGTGGCAGGTAAGCCGAGTTAGAGAGAAGGTTCTGGTGTTGATCTCAGGTCTCCTTTGCAGCTTAACAACCTGTCTGTCTGTCTCTCTCTCTCTCATCAGATCAGTATTTCGGACTATGTGGTCTTCGATCAGGGCAGTCTCTTCCAGACGCTGCTGCATGCCACCCAGAGCGTTGCCACGGTTACCAGGGCACCGGTGGAGCGGGTGGTGGCCTTCCTGTCGCAGTACTCGCAGTGCCAGCCGAGCTTGGTCAGCGCCAACGGCAGCGGGGTTTGGGTCGCCTCGGGACGGAACCAGCTGCACCTGGCCCGGGGCAGTCTCGTGGGTCAGTAGTAGTCCAGAAAGGTCCAGTAAAGGTCCAGTACAGACTTTTTACTGCAGCTTTTTGCTTGATTCTTTCAGGAACCTTCTGGCAGAACGTCGTTCCAAGAGGAACCGTCTCAGCCACCAAGTGGAGCTTCATCACCTCTTCAGCTGTGCCTCACAGAGAAGGTCACACACCTGTACACTGTACACACGATACTACACACCTCTGCAACTGGTCTCCAGACCTCTGCAACTAGTCCCCAGACCTCTGCAACTAGTCCTCAGACCTCTGCAACTAGTCCCCAGACCTCTGCAACTAGTCCCCAGACCTCTGCAACTAGTCCTCAGACCTCTGCAACTAGTCCCCAGACCTCTGCAACTAGTCCTCAGACCTCTGCAACTAGTCCCCAGACCTCTGCAACTAGTCCCCAGACCTCTGCAACTAGTCCCCAGACCTCTGCAACTAGTCCACAGACCTCTGCAACTAGTCCACAGACCTCTGCAACTAGTCCACAGACCTCTGCAACTAGTCCCCAGACCTCTGCAACTAGTCCCCAGACCTCTGCAACTAGTCCACAGACCTCTGCAACTAGTCCTCAGACCTCTGCAACTAGTCCACAGACCTCTGCAACTAGTCCTCAGACCTCTGCAACTAGTCCCCAGACCTCTGCAAGTAGTCCTCAGACCTCTGCAACTAGTCCACAGACCTCTGCAACTAGTCCTCAGACCTCTGCAACTGGTCTCCAGACCTCTGCAACTAGTCCCCAGACCTCTGCAACTAGTCCCCAGACCTCTGCAACTAGTCCACAGACCTCTGCAACTAGTCCACAGACCTCTGCAACTAGTCCTCAGACCTCTGCAACTAGTCCACAGACCTCTGCAACTAGTCCTCAGACCTCTGCAACTAGTCCTCAGACCTCTGCAACTAGTCTCCAGACCTCTGCAACTAGTCCCCAGACCTCTGCAACTAGTCCTCAGACCTCTGCAACTAGTCTCCAGACCTCTGCAACTAGTCCCCAGACCTGTGCAACTAGTCCTCAGACCTCTGCAACTAGTCTCCAGACCTCTGCAACTAGTCTCCAGACCTCTGCAACTAGTCCCCAGACCTCTGCAACTAGTCCACAGACCTCTGCAACTAGTCCTCAGACCTCTGCAACTAGTCTCCAGACCTCTGCAACTAGTCCCCAGACCTCTGCAACTAGTCTCCAGACCTCTGCAACTAGTCCCCAGACCTCTGCAACTAGTCCTCAGACCTCTGCAACTAGTCTCCAGACCTCTGCAACTAGTCCCCAGACCTGTGCAACTAGTCCTCAGACCAATCTTTCATATGTGACATTATACACAACTGATCATAGTCTACCTGTGTGTGTTACCTGTGTCTCAGGTACGTTCCTGTGGTTGGCTCAGAGCAGGAAGGATCTGTTCTGTGTTTGGGACCAGGATGGAGAGCTCCGCCCCTCGTCCATCCATCTACCTTTTGAGGTAAAAACACCACATCTGTCTCCGAGTCTGACTTTACTCATCTCTGTTCATGCTGATGATCTTTTGTGTTCTACCTGTGTGCTCAGATGGAGCTGACTCAATTGTCTGCCTGTTGTGATGCTCTGTGGGGTTTAGACACCCATGGCCGAGTCAGTATTCGTACGCTGTCTCCGTCCTGTCCTTTCGGACTCCACTGGACCCCCCTGGACCTCAACCAGCTCGGTACGTACCTGAAAGTTACGACAAGGAACTTTTCTTTGCCAAAGCTTTGTGCCTTGGTGCTGTTCTGTTCTTACACCTGTGGAGGTCGGGTACATAGTGTTCCCTTAAAACATTTAAAACTATTATATCCAGCTCACCTAATCATGCATCAATCCCTCACTTACTACCACTAAAACCACAGTGTTCTCTGCTGCCACTAGGGGGTGCTAATGCCTTAATAGTGTTTATGAAAACACAATCAGAAGTTAAGGTGTTGTAATATCTTTTATTTTGTGAAGGAGTCTGACTTGTGGTCTGTGATAGGTTGATCAGTCAGGGTGTGTTCGGGGGGGGGGGGTCAGGTTACAGTATGATGCACACACACACTCAGCTGTGTTTCTCCGTCACATTGACGGGTGGAGGTTATGCAACAGGCTGGTACTTCAGAGGTGTTTCTGAGTGTGTCATGCTGTAACCGGACTGTCTGCTGGATCAGATCTGTTTTTAGTTCCTCTGTCAGACACCACATGACGGTCTCTCTCTGTCCAGGTCTTTACATGTTCCTGTTGAGCAACCAAGATTTGCCTCGTGTGGCATTACAGAGTTGAACTTGTCAAATGATGTGGTCCTCATTTTATTGAATGTTTCACATTGTGACCACATCCTCTGTTTCTTTTAGTTGCCATTTTTAGTGTCTTCCTGTCTAGGTTTCCAGGTGGTGGTCCCTTGAGGATCTGAGATATTCGGACTATTAATCAGGTTACATTCTGATCTACTGATCTTTCTTTTGTCCATTGTTGCAAACCATTTTCTATCGACCCTCGGTTTCCTCCGGTTGGTGTTTGGAGAGTGGTGTTGTTGTGAGTTTGGTCTCAGTGGGTCTGAAAGGGGAACCACCTGATCCTGCTCAGGTTCCAGGTGGAACCGTACCTAACCTGACCAACAGTCCGCTTCTTGGGGTCCTTGAGGATGTTATGAGGAGGTTTTGTCGAGTGTCCTTGAGAGAGACTGAACCGAAGTAGCTCCCCGGGCTTCTCAGCAGCCCTCTGATCCTGATCCTCATCCTGAAGAGGGGTTGAATTCAGATTTCCCGTCTGTATTGTGTGTGATGATAAAATAAAGTTTAGCGTCCTTGATTCAGTTCAAATGATCCTTGAGGGGGTTCCCAAAGTCCATGGAGCGGATCCAATGGATCTTGAGGTGGTTCTTCAGTTTCCCAAGAGGTTTTAGGGCTTCTTAGGGCAGTTCAATGGGTTCTTGAAGGGGTTCTAGAAGTTCATGGGATGTTTTGAGGTTTCACACGCTTATATAGAGGGAATATAAATGTGTTTACAGGTGTGTTCAGGTAAAATATCACTGATGTGTTCCAGGAAGTGTTCGTCTGGTCAGTGTGAGCTGTGGCAGTCAGAACGTCTGGGCTGTGGACAGTCGAGGAATAGTTTACTTCAGAGTTGGAACGCAGCCCATGAACCCAAGCATGATGCTACCGGCCTGGATCCACATAGAAACACCTGTACAGGTAACACACACACAGGATCCACATAGAAACACCTGTACAGGTAACACACACACAGGATCCACATAGAAACACATGTACAGGTAACACACACACTGGATCCACATAGAAACACCTGTACAGGTAACACACACACTGGATCCACGTAGAAACACCTGTACAGGTAACACACACACAGGATCCACATAGAAACACATGTACAGGTAACACACACACTGGATCCACATAGAAACACCTGTACAGGTAACACACACACTGGATCCACGTAGAAACACCTGTACAGGTAACACACACACTGGATCCACGTAGAAACACCTGTACAGGTAACACACACACTGGATCCACGTAGAAACACCTGTACAGGTAACACACACACTGGATCCACATAGAAACACCTGTACAGGTAACACACACACTGGATCCACATAGAAACACCTGTACAGGTAACACACACACTGGATCCACGTAGAAACACCTGTACAGGTAACACACACACTGGATCCACATAGAAACACCTGTACAGGTAACACACACACTGGATCCACATAGAAACACCTGTACAGGTAACACACACACTGGATCCACATAGAAACACCTGTACAGGTAACACACACACTGGATCCACATAGAAACACCTGTACAGGTAACACACACACTGGATCCACGTAGAAACACCTGTACAGGTAACACACACACTGGATCCACATAGAAACACCTGTACAGGTAACACACACACTGGATCCACGTAGAAACACCTGTACAGGTAACACACACACTGGATCCACGTAGAAACACCTGTACAGGTAACACACACACTGGATCCACGTAGAAACACCTGTACAGGTAACACACACACTGGATCCACATAGAAACACCTGTACAGGTAACACACACACTGGATCCACATAGAAACACCTGTACAGGTAACACACACACTGGATCCACGTAGAAACACCTGTACAGGTAACACACACACTGGATCCACATAGAAACACCTGTACAGGTAACACACACACTGGATCCACATAGAAACACCTGTACAGGTAACACACACACTGGATCCACATAGAAACACCTGTACAGGTAACACACACACTGGATCCACATAGAAACACCTGTACAGGTAACACACACACTGGATCCACGTAGAAACACCTGTACAGGTAACACACACACTGGATCCACGTAGAAACACCTGTACAGGTAACACACACACTGGATCCACGTAGAAACACCTGTACAGGTAACACACACACTGGATCCACGTAGAAACACCTGTACAGGTAACACACACTGGATCCACGTAGAAACACCTGTACAGGTAACACACACACTGGATCCACATAGAAACACCTGTACAGGTAACACACACACTGGATCCACGTAGAAACACCTGTACAGGTAACACACACACTGGATCCACATGAAACACCTGTACAGGTAACACACACACTGGATCCACATAGAAACACCTGTACAGGTAACACACACACTGGATCCACATAGAACCACCTGTACAGGTAACACACACACAGGATCCACATAGAAACACCTGTACAGGTAACACACACACAGGATCCACATAGAAACACCTGTACAGGTAACACACACACTGGATCCACATAGAAACACCTGTACAGGTAACACACACACAGGATCCACATAGAAACACCTGTACAGGTAACACACACACTGGATCCACATAGAAACACCTGTACAGGTAACACACACACAGGATCCACATAGAAACACCTGTACAGGTAACACACACACTGGATCCACGTAGAAACACCTGTACAGGTAACACACACACTGGATCCACATAGAAACACCTGTACAGGTAACACACACACTGGATCCACATAGAAACACCTGTACAGGTAACACACACACTGGATCCACATAGAAACACCTGTACAGGTAACACACACACAGGATCCACATAGAAACACCTGTACAGGTAACACACACACTGGATCCACGTAGAAACACCTGTACAGGTAACACACACACAGGATCCACGTAGAAACACCTGTACAGGTAACACACACACTGGATCCACATAGAAACACCTGTACAGGTAACACACACACTGGATCCACATAGAAACACCTGTACAGGTAACACACACACTGGATCCACATAGAACCACCTGTACAGGTAACACACACACTGGATCCACAGAGAAACACCTGTACAGGTAACACACACACAGGATCCACATAGAAACACCTGTACAGGTAACACACACACAGGATCCACGTAGAAACACCTGTACAGGTAACACACACACTGGATCCACGTAGAAACACCTGTACAGGTAACACACACACTGGATCCACGTAGAAACACCTGTACAGGTAACACACACACTGGATCCACGTAGAAACACCTGTACAGGTAACACACACACTGGATCCACATAGAAACACCTGTACAGGTAACACACACACTGGATCCACGTAGAAACACCTGTACAGGTAACACACACACTGGATCCACATAGAAACACCTGTACAGGTAACACACACACACTGGATCCACATAGAACCACCTGTACAGGTAACACACACACTGGATCCACAGAGAAACACCTGTACAGGTAACACACACACAGGATCCACATAGAAACACCTGTACAGGTAACACACACACTGGATCCACGTAGAAACACCTGTACAGGTAACACACACACTGGATCCACATAGAAACACCTGTACAGGTAACACACACACTGGATCCACATAGAAACACCTGTACAGGTAACACACTCACACAGGATCCACATAGAAACACCTGTACAGGTAATACACACACACAGAACCAACCGGTAACTGTGACATCATGTCTCTGCAGCCAATAGGAGTGCAGCTGGTCCGTATCCAGACGAGTCCTAACGATCGTCTCCTCTGGGCTTTGGACAACAGAGGAAGTGTCTTCGTCAGGACCGGACTCAGTGATGAGATGCCTGTGGGGACGGACTGGGAGCTGGTACCAGGTACACCTGTCTGGCTGGACACCTGTTATACTGTGGATACTGTATTAATACATATACTGTACTTCAATGTGTGTACATGTGTACGTGTCTGTTTTAGGTTTAGTCGTCGGTCAGCTGGTCCTCAGCTCTCGGACCGTCTGGGTTCGCTGTGTCAACGGAGATCTGGCTCGTCGTTACGGGGTCTCTGACCGAAACCCTGCTGGAGATTACTGGAAGAAAATCCCTGGAAACGCCAACTGGTTAACTGGTAAGACTGGTTTATACTGGTAAGACTGGTTTATACTGGTAAGACTGGTTTATACTGGTAAGACTGGTTTATACTGGTAAGACTGGGTTTATACTGGTAAGACTGGTTTATACTGGTAAGACTAGGTTTATACTGGTAAGACTGGTTTATACTGGTAAGACTGGTTCATACTGGTAAGACTGGTTTATACTGGTAAGACTGGGTTTATACTGGTAAGACTGGTTTATACTGGTAAGACTAGGTTTATACTGGTAAGACTGGTTTATACTGGTAAGACTGGTTCATACTGGTAAGACTGGTTTATACTGGTAAGACTGGTTTATACTGGTAAGACTGGGTTTATACTGGTAAGACTGGTTTATACTGGTAAGACTAGGTTCATACTGGTAAGAGTGGGTTTATACTGGTGAGACTGGTTTATACTGGTAAGACTGGTTCATACTGGTAAGACTGGTTTATACTGGTAAGACTGGGTTTATACTGGTAAGACTGGTTTATACTGGTAAGACTAGGTTCATACTGGTAAGAGTGGGTTTATACTGGTGAGACTGGTTTATACTGGTAAGACTGGGTTTATACTGGTAAGACTAGGTTCATACTGGTAAGACTGGTTTATACTGGTAAGACTGGTTCATCCTGGTAAGACTGGTTTATACTGGTAAGACTGGGTTTATACTGGTAAGACTGGGTTCATACTGGTAAGACTGGTTTATACTGGTAAGACTGGTTTATACTGGTAAGACTGGTTCATCCTGGTAAGACTGGGTTTATACTGGTAAGACTGGGTTCATACTGGTAAGACTGGTTTATACTGGTAAGACTGGTTTATACTGGTAAGACTGGTTTATACTGGTAAGACTGGGTTTATACTGGTAAGACTGGGTTCATACTGGTAAGACTGGTTTATACTGGTAAGACTGGGTTTATACAGGTAAGACTGGGTTCATACTGGTAAGACTGGTTTATACTGGTAAGACTAGGTTTATACTGGTAAGACTGGTTTATACTGGTAAGACTGGGTTTATACTGGTTAACTGGTAAGACTGGTTTATACTGGTGAGGCTGGGCAGATACATTTACAATATATGTATTCCTGTCGGTGGACCCAGTGTGTGTGTGTGTGTGGATGCTTATTTTCATAAGCAGGACTGAATCTCAGGTGTGTCTGTTTCTTCTCTCTTCAGTGACTCCAGAGGATGAGTTGTGGGCGGTGACTCTGATTGGTGGATTGTCCCGTCGCCTGACGAAGCTCCTCCCACAATCCCCCTGTTGGCCCGCCCCCTCAGGCTCCTCCCTCAGTTGGGATGATGTCGACGATGAATGGGAGCTCATCTGACCCATGATGTCATTTTGATGCCATCACTTCCTGTAACATTTAAGGTTATAGGACGTTTCTGAAACAAGATGGCCACACAAAGGGAGCCCAGGTAGTTGCTGGGAAATGACGTGAATGTTTTATTTTAGTTTTAACAGGAAGCACTTTAATAAGAAGGACTGGTCCTTAATGGTTCTGACTCATTCTGGTTTAGTTCAGTCTGGTTGTTGAAGGCATTAAGGGGACAGTTCACATTTTAACCATGTTTCATTCATTTTATTTTAAACTAGTTCAGACTGGTTTCAACTTGTTCTTACTGGTTCTAAATCCTCTAATATTTATTCTGGTGTGGTTCAGACTGGTAGTAGATTGATTATTTTTCTCCAAGTTTAGTTCATTCTGGTTAAGGACATTAAATAGACATCAGACAGTTAAGATTTCTCTATCCTGGTCCAGTCTGGTCAAACTGTGTTAAACTGATTAAAATGGTTAAACTGAGTTAAAAAAAGATGAAATAACTGGGTTAAAGTGAGTAACATTGAGTAACGCCGAGTTAAACTGAGTAACGCCGAGTTAAACTGAGTAACGCCGAGTTAAACTGAGTAACACCGAGTTAAAAGGTTAAATTAAGTTAAACTGAGGCAGGAGCCCCGCCCCCTTAATATTGAAAAACATGTTTGTTGTCCGAGAAGTTTAACGCTTTAAATAAGATTTCAAACTACATCTGGACCCTGGTTGACTGTGATGTACTCTAATGCACCCTGGTGGACTGTGGTGTACTCTAATGGACCCTGATGGACTATAGCGGGCTGTAATGGACCCTGGTGGACTATAGCGGGCTCTAATGGACCCTGGTGGACTCTAATGGACCCTGATGGACTATATCAGGCTCTAATAGACCCTGGTGGACTCGAATGGATCCTGGTGGACTATAGCGGGCTCTAATGGACCCTGGTGGACTGTGGTATACTCTAATGCACCCTGGTGGACTATAGCAGGCTCTTAATGGACCCTGGTGGACTGTGGTGTACTCTAATGGACCCTGATGGACTATAGCGGGCTGTAATGGACCCTGATGGACTATAGCGGGCTGTAATGGACCCTGGTGGACTATAGCGGGCTCTAATGGACCCTGGTGGACTCTAATGGACCCTGATGGACTATATCAGGCTCTAATAGACCCTGGTGGACTCGAATGGATCCTGGTGGACTATAGCGGGCTCTAATGGACCCTGGTGGACTCTAATGGACCCTGATGGACTATAGCAGGCTCCAATAGACCCTGGTGGACTCTAATGGATCCTGGTGGACTATAGCGGGCTCTAATGGACCCTGGTGGACTGCAGAGGACTGTTAACCTGCATTGAGGTTCAGGTCTCAGGTCTGAACTGGGTCTATATTTAAAACTCATCATCGTCTCTCCTCTTAGTCTCTGATAGTTGCCATGGAAACCTTCACAGGTGTGACTCTATTGTGACGTCATCGTGATGTCAGCTGGTTGATTGATCTGCTGTTGACCAATAAGAATTCAGTGTAAACTCACCTGTTGTAACTTAACTTAATAAACATGTTCAAACACAGCAGGTACAGGTTATTAATCGTCAGGTTATTAATCATCAGGTTATTAATCGTCAGGTTATTAATCATCAGGTTATTGATCGTCAGGTTATTAATCATCAGGTTATTGATCGTCAGGTTATTAATCATCAGGTTATTAATCGTCAGGTTATTAATCATCAGGTTATTGATCGTCAGGTTATTAATCGTCAGGTTATTAATCGTCAGGTTATTAATCATCAGGTTATTAATCGTCAGGTTATTAATCATCAGGTTATTGATCGTCAGGTTATTAATCATCAGGTTATTGATCGTCAGGTTATTAATCATCAGGTTATTGATCGTCAGGTTATTGATCGTCAGGTTATTAATCGTCAGGTTATTGATCGTCAGGTTATTAATCATCAGGTTATTAATCGTCAGGTTATTAATCATCAGGTTATTAATCATCAGGTTATTGATCGTCAGGTTATTAATCATCAGGTTATTGATCGTCAGGTTATTGATCGTCAGGTTATTGATCGTCAGGTTATTAATCATCAGGTTATTGATCGTCAGGTTATTAATCATCAGGTTATTGATCATCAGGTTATTAATCGTCAGGTTATTGATCGTCAGGTTATTAATCATCAGGTTATTAATCGTCAGGTTATTGATCGTCAGGTTATTAATCATCAGGTTATTGATCGTCAGGTTATTAATCATCAGGTTATTGATCATCAGGTTATTGATCATCAGGTTATTGATCGTCAGGTTATTAATCGTCAGGTTATTGATCGTCAGGTTATTAATCGTCAGGTTATTGATCGTCAGGTTATTAATCATCAGGTTATTGATCGTCAGGTTATTAATCATCAGGTTATTAATCGTCAGGTTATTAATCATCGGGTTATTGATCATCAGGTTATTAATCATCAGGTTATTGATCGTCAGGTTATTGATCGTCAGGTTATTAATCGTCAGGTTATTAATCGTCAGGTTATTAATCATCAGGTTATTGATCATCAGGTTATTAATCATCAGGTTATTGATCATCAGGTTATTAATCATCAGGTTATTGATCGTCAGGTTATTGATCGTCAGGTTATTGATCGTCAGGTTATTGATCATCAGGTTATTAATCATCAGGTTATTGATCGTCAGGTTATTAATCGTCAGTTTATTGATCATCAGGTTATTAATCATCAGGTTATTGATCGTCAGGTTATTAATCGTCAGGTTATTGATCGGCAGGTTATTAATCATCAGGTTATTAATCGTCAGGTTATTAATCATCAGGTTATTGATCATCAGGTTATTAATCATCAGGTTATTGATCGTCAGGTTATTAATCATCAGGTTATTGATCGTCAGGTTATTGATCATCAGGTTATTAATCGTCAGGTTATTAATCATCAGGTTATTGATCGTCAGGTTATTAATCGTCAGGTTATTAATCATCAGGTTATTGATCGTCAGGTTATTAATCGTCAGGTTATTAATCGCCAGGTTATTGATCGTCAGGTTATTGATCGTCAGGTTATTAATCGTCAGGTTATTGATCATCAGGTTATTAATCGTCAGGTTATTGATCATCAGGTTATTAATCATCAGGTTATTGATCATCAGGTTATTGATCATCAGGTTATTAATCATCAGGTTATTGATCATCACGTTATTAATCATCAGGTTATTGATCATCAGGTTATTAATCATCAGGTTATTGATCATCAGGTTATTGATCATCACGTTATTAATCATCAGGTTATTGATCATCAGGTTATTAATCATCAGGTTATTGATCATCAGGTTATTGATCAGGTCGAAGGTCATCCTAACAAAATTTGAAGTCGATCGCATGAATTCTGTGGGAGGAGTTCGTTAAAGTACAACGTCTGAAAACAATGAAAATTGACAAATGGCTTAACTACTGTATCGCTCCCAAGTGGTTGAATGGAATGAAAATTGTAGGGTACGTAACAATATACGATGTGCACATATGCGACAAATTTTGCGATTATAGGTTAGATGGTTTTGAAGTTATGAGTATTGAAAAACAAAGCCACGCTTATGAAGTTCATTGGTCCATATCTTCTAAACGTAATGAGATATCAAACATCTTTTGATAAAATATTATTATATAGATCCAATACTGATCCACAGCAAATTTAGTAGCAATCGGACTCAGTGTGTATAGGAGGATGTAAAAATGGGTTTTTCACAAAATTCAAAATGGCGGAACATTTTGGAAGGCGGAGCTTAGGGGTCCAAGAGGCTTTTTTGTAGACCTCATTTGGTGGCATGCCTGTATAAAATTTCAAGTTAATTGGACTTACTCGATGAGGGGGCTGAATTCTAGGAGGCGCTAGCGAGCTATTTTTTCAGGTTCGAGCATGGGACCCATAAAATATCAAATTTTTCAGCAGCATCCCCAACATCACCAAATATGGGGATGTTGGGGACATGATAAAGTCCCCAAAAAGGCGTTTCATTCGAGAGAAAAAGAATAATAATTCCTAGTTTCAATAGGGACCTCGCAGCCCGACAGTGCTCGGGCCCTAAATATACATTAAACTTACATTTACTTAATGACTGGATGAGGGAGCAGCTCCTCTTCATGGAGTCCACCATGTTGCTACAGGAGCCCAGAGAGGACAAATCAACACTGTCTCTACAGAGGGAGTTTCCGTTTTCTACGCTCCCTGAATGCACCACAGTTCTCTACAGGCTGAGAGACGGAGGTGAGGACACTACACTCTACAATGAAGACAGATTCTATTTCAGGGTTCATTTCTGTAATGTTTTCAGAAACACAATTCAGTGAACCGTTTTTGTAATATGAGAGAAATTCGAGCCACCATGTTGGAGCAGGACACATATTTACTTCTGTCTCAGTTCTTTAAAAACAAAACAACTTCAAGTGCTTGTACGATAGCACTGAACATGCTTTCTGTTAATTGAAGCAACTGATTGTGCTCCCAATTATTGCCGATGCATTTCAGGTGTGAGTGTGTCATGTGACTGTCTATTTAAGCTGATGCACCTGCGCAGAATAATATACGTGTGTTCTCAGAACTTGACCCAGTGGCTGCAGGTTGTTTTGTTCTCCCAGGTTTAAATGTGTTGAGTCGGTATATCTCTAGTCAAGCTCTGCTTGACAGGTTATGGGCCCAGATGCGTTAGACGTTTGTGCGAAGAGATATCCGGCGTGAGTAGCCACTGAGAGATATTTGCTTGTGTGCGTATCTCACGGATTGGAGTGCCAGCACTATGAGCGAACATACGAGTTCACGTTGGTCTCGTCTCGTTTTTAATGGGGACGAAAAGAACTATGAACTGTGGGAGACAAAGTTTTTGGGACATCTGCGGTTGCAGAAACTGAAGGACACCATTTTGAATCAGCCCGCCGATGGCGCAGAAGAAAACACACTGGCTGAGGATGCGGCGAAGAACGCGGAAGCGTACGCGGAACTGATCCAATTCCTTGATGACAAAAGTTTGTCTCTGGTCATGCGAGAGGTAGCGGATGACGGGCGTGGAGCGCTCAGGATTTTGCGTGACTATTATGCAGGCAAGGGTAAGCCCCGCATTGTATGCCTGTATACAGAACTGACTTCTTTGCAAAAGATGAGTAGTGAGAGTGTGACTGATTATGTCATACGTGCTGAGACTTCGATCACAGCGCTGCGTAATGCTGGAGAGGTTTTAAGCGATGGACTATTGGTTGCAATGATTTTGAAGGGGCTGCCAGACTCATTTAAGCCTTTTTCCATTTTTATCACTCAAAGTTATGAAACTCTCTCTTTTGCGGAGTTCAAGACTAAGTTGCGCAGTTATGAGAGCACTGAAGGTATGCGCACAGCTGCGGCCGACGACAATGTCATGGGGGCCCAGGCGCATCCAAGGAGGGCTGCCCCAGCAGGCGCAGGTGCACGCAGCACCGAGAGCGGGGACATTGTGTGTTTCCGTTGTGGCCAGAGAGGTCACAAGGTAAGAGACTGTCAGCGTGGTCAACAGTGGTACGGCCAGGG
The DNA here is from genome assembly GCA_024529925.1 of Ophthalmolycus amberensis. Lineage (NCBI taxonomy): Eukaryota > Metazoa > Chordata > Actinopteri > Perciformes > Zoarcidae > Ophthalmolycus > Ophthalmolycus amberensis. Next base: position 189,898 of record JAFEUB010001525.1, on the reverse strand, counting down.
CGAGAGTACCGGACGGCGAGGAGGATGGCGACAGTGGCAGCGGGACAACGCGCGTGGAGTGTCCGAGGAGACGGATGACAACACCTTCGTGTTCAAGCTGGTGACCAGCGAGCCAGGAAGCGGTGTCACCAAAAAGGGCTTGATGGTGGACACCGGTGCGACGGCGCATATCATCACTGACCTGGCGAAGTTCAAGAACTTCGATGACCGATTCCAGTCCGAGACGCACTGCGTGGAGCTGGCCGATGGCACAAGCTGCACGGGGGTCGCGGAGCGCAGAGGAGATGCCGAGGTGTGTCTGATCGACAGCAGGGGGCGGCACCTCAGTACCACACTGAAGCAGGCGCTGTACATCCCCTCGTATCCCCAAGACATCTTCTCCGTGAGAGCTGCAACTTATAGTGGGGCAACGGTGATCTTCAAGGAAGGAGAAAACGTCTTGCAGTATAGAGACGGTACGCGCTTCCTCATTTATGAGCATAACAGACTGTTCTATTTGCCTACTGTGTCAGTAAATAATGACTGTGATGATCAATGTATGAGCTGTCATGATATTCAGACGTGGCACGAGATTTTGGGGCACTGTAATTTTGATGATGTCATGAAGTTAGAGAATGTTGTGGATGGAATGTCAATCAGGGGTAAAGCGTCCAAATCCATGATATGTGAAGTGTGTACTCAGGGCAAGTTCACTCAGAGCAGAAACAGGAAGCCTGATGTGAGGGCCAAATCAGCCTTAGAGCTGGTTCACACTGACTTGTCAGGCCCCATTGACCCAGAGTCCAAGGAAGGGTATAGGTATGCACTTTCCTTTACTGACGACTATTCAAGTGCAGTGTTTGTGTACTATCTAAAGCACAAGAGTGACACTGTAGAAGCCACAGAGAGGTTTCTAGCCGACACAGCCCCATATGGGAAAGTGAAGTGTATCAGGTCTGAAAATGGTACAGAGTTCACAGGGCAGGGTTACCAAGCTCTACTGCATAGGAATAGAATCAGACATGAAACATCAGCACCATACTCACCACACCAGAATGGCACTGCTGAGCGTAACTGGAGAACCCTTTTTGACATGGCTAGATGTATGCTCTTGGAGAGCCAGTTAGCCAAGGAGCTATGGCCGTATGCGGTCCAGACAGCAGCAGTGGTGAGGAATAGATGTTTCAACAACCGCACCAGAGAGACACCTTACTTTATGCTGACAGGAAGGAGACCTAATGTCTCCAGGATGCAGAAGTTTGGTACTGTATGTTACGCCTACAGGCAGGACAGGAAGAAGCTAGAGTCAAGGTCTGACAAGGGCATCTTCGTTGGTTATGACAAGAACAGTCCAGCCTATATGGTCTACTACCCTGACAGCAGGAAGGTGATGAAGCACAGACTGGTGAGGTTCATGTCCTGTGTTGAGGGACAGCAGACTGATGACATGTCCGACAATGACACTGGTGTGCAGTCTAACGCAACCAGACCTGACCCTGACAAACCCGAGCAGAACGACATCCCAGAAGCTAGGCCAGGTCCAAGCCAGATAGGCCTACAGACAGGTGGAGTCAAGCCCGAATCCCAGTCTCCACGGAGATACCCTGCTAGAGAGAGGAGGAGGCCAGACTTCTATGGGATAGAGAGTGATCAGGCTCAGATCAACATTGATTATTGCTACAGGATGGTTTGTAATGTACCGCAGACGTTCAGAGATGCTGTGTCTTCATCCAACTCAAGTAAGTGGGTAGATGCAATGGATGAGGAGATGAAGGCACTGAGGGATAACAACACATTTACTCTGACCACCTTACCTGAGGGCAAGAAAGCAGTGGGGGGTAGATGGGTGTATACTCTCAAAACCAATGTTGATGGATCTGACAAGTACAAGGCCCGCTATGTAGCCAAGGGATACAGTCAACAGATGGGTGTAGATTATGGAGAAACGTTTTCTCCTACTGCCGACCTGACTAGTGTGAGAGTGTTGATGCAGAAAGCTGCCCAGGAGGATCTGATCCTACATCAGATGGATGTTAAAACCGCCTACTTACATGCACCAATTGATTGTGAGATTTACATGGAACAGCCAGAGGGTTATGATGTAAAATCTCAGACAAATGGGAAGATGGTGTGTAGACTAAAGAAGTCACTATATGGGCTTAAACAATCAGGTCGAAACTGGAACATAATGTTGCATGACTATCTATGTGAAAATATGTTTGTACAGAATCCAGCCGATCACTGTGTTTATGAGAGAGAAACGGAACATGACAAGGTGATCCTACTGATCTGGGTTGATGACCTGGTTATTGCAGCCAGTGATGAGAGTGCTTTAAAAGCAGTAAAAGAGATGCTTGCTGTGAAGTTCCAGATGAAAGATTTGGGCAGACTGAAGAATTTTCTTGGTATCACTTTTGACCAGTGTAATGGATGTGTGACCATGTCACAGCAGAGCTATGTTGACAAGCTGCTTGACAGGTTTAATATGCAGGATTGTAAACCCAGGTCAACACCTTGTGAACCAAAGCTACATTACACTGATGAGAAGCTAGGTGACCCCAGAAAATACAGAGAGGCAGTGGGTAGCCTAATCTACCTAACCTCATGCACCAGACCTGATCTGAGCTTTGTTGTAAGCAGACTGTCACAGCATTTCAGTGAGCCGATAGAAGAGCAGTGGACAACTGTTAAGCATGTACTGAAATATTTGAAGGGCACAAATGACAAAATGTTGTGTTACAGAAAATGTGATGAGCTGAGGTTGTTTGCTTACAGTGATGCAGATTGGGCAGGTGATGCAACTGACAGACGCAGTACAACTGGTTATTGTGTTAGTCTGAGTGAGAATGGTCCTCTGATTTCCTGGAAGACCAAAAAGCAGCCAACGGTAGCACTGTCAACTTGTGAGGCAGAGTATATGGCGTTGGCCGCAACCACACAAGAGTGTCTTTACTTATCTCAACTGCTTGAACATCTTGATGACTGTCTGTATGATGTACCTAAGATTTTTGAAGATAACCAAGGTACGATTGCATTAGCCAAGAATCCAGTCAGCAGACAGCGATGTAAGCACATTGATATAAAATACCATTTTGTGAGATCAACTGTTAATGACTGTAAAGTATGTTTGGAGTATTGCCCAACAGACCGGATGGTAGCTGACCTGATGACAAAACCAGCTACTAAAGCAAAGCTACTTACTTTTTCCATGTTCTTGTTTGGGGCATAGCCAGTTAAGTGCAGTTAAGTGCAGTTGGTTTCCATGTTTTTTTTCCTTGTATGATTTATGGTTGTCAATAATGTGTGATCAAGTGGGGGTGTTAATTGAAGCAACTGATTGTGCTCCCAATTATTGCCGATGCATTTCAGGTGTGAGTGTGTCATGTGACTGTCTATTTAAGCTGATGCACCTGCGCAGAATAATATACGTGTGTTCTCAGAACTTGACCCAGTGGCTGCAGGTTGTTTTGTTCTCCCAGGTTTAAATGTGTTGAGTCGGTATATCTCTAGTCAAGCTCTGCTTGACACTTTCAATTATTAATTCGGGCCCGAGCACCGACGTAGTCGGAGCGGAGGACCTATTGTATTTCTAATGTTTATTATTCTTCTTCTTATTATTTTTAGTGTTTCGTCGCAAAAAGGAGGTGCTTGGGATATTGGGAATGTTGTGAAATTTGGCACGCAAGCCAGAATTTGCGAAAATTGCAGTCTGATTGGGGTGTCCAGCTGCGGTATGAAATATTGGCTCGCTAGCGCCCCCTATTGAGTAGCCCCAACATCAGGTTTCACCCAGCTGTATGAAATTTGGTAGGTATGTGGAACGTGATGAGACGCACAAAAAATCCTCTTGGAAGTTTTCTCTAAACCAAACAGGAAGTCGGCCATTTTTACTTTTATGACGTTTTTTGACCGTTTCAAGGCGTCATACTTCAACGAACTCCTCCCAGAGATTGACCGTTTCAAGGCGTCATACTTTAACGAACTCCTCCCAGAGATTTCACCCGATTGACTTCAGATTCGGCTAGTCTGCTCTTGAGACCTTGGCAGTGAAAAGTTACTCAAAGATCAAAAAGTTATCGAACTATGTGGCCGTGGCGTGGCGTCAAAAAAACACCATTCGCCGCGAAACAGGAAGTTGTTGTAACTCGGCCGTACATTGTCGAATCTGCTCCAAATCTCTCATATGTCATAACATCCTGACCCGGAACACCTCTATATGATAATTTAGAATCATAGTGATAGCGCCACCTAGTAGCAACCGGAAGTTCTACGTTGTGTACTTTGACATCCTGCTCCTCACAGATTAATCAGATCCCTCTCAAATGTTGTCAGAAAAGCCTTAAGACCTTGATAATGCTTCATTGTGAAGATTGTAAGAAGTTACTGAAGGGCGGCGACGTGGCGGCTCGGTGAATTTCGATCCTTCGCCATGAACGAATAAACTGATGTAACTCGACTCCACATCATCAGATCTTTACCAGATTTCACGTGTTTGATTAGACTCCAGGCCTGAAGACATCTGCAGGCCAATTTTGAATCATAGTCATAGCGCCACCTACTGGTAACAGGAAGTTAAAGTCTTTATACTTTGGCTTGTTTCTCTTAGTAGGTAAATCAAATCAATATCAAATTTGTTCCACACAAATATAAGAAGTTCATAATGCCAGATCATGAAGCTTTTGATGTTTCGTCGAACGCCGGTGCCGTGGCGATGCAGTCTTCGCCGTTAACAACGAAGGTCATTTTGAGAGGCTAAAAATGCTCGAAACATAAGCAAACTTGGCAAGTAGATTACAAGCCCGAAATGTAGTTATAGAATATGATTTTATTGGTTCAGAGTGGCAAATCGGCTCAATAGCGCCCCCGACAAAATTTCGACGAAGCAGCCCTCGCAGTATGTTTGACCTAGATGTATGACATTTGGTAGGAACATGTATCACATATGGACTTCAATAAAAGTCTCTTGGGGCCATGCTGTAAACCCAACCGGAAGTCAGCCATTTTGCATTTTCTATGAATTTCTAGTGTCGTTTCTGTCATTTCCAGGTGCTGCACTTTAACGAACTCCTCTTAGGGAATTAATCAGATCAACTTCAAATTTGGTCGGTACAGTCTAAAGACCTTTGTGATGAAAAGTTACTCAAAGCTTGTTGTTTCGTGAAAAGCTGTTGCCGTGGCGACGCATTCTTCACCATGAAATATTAAGGTGTTTTGAGGGGCTAAAAATGCTCAAAACATAAGCAAACTTGGCATACACATTTAAAGCCCAAAATGTAGTTATATAATATGATTTCATTGGTTCAGAGTGGCAAATCCGCTCAATAGCGCCCCCTACAAAATTTTAACGAAGCAGCCCTCGCAGTACGTTTCACCTAGATGTATGAAATTTGGTAGGAACATGTATCACATGTGGACTTAAATAAAAGTATATTGGGGCCATGCTCTGAACCTGCATGCAGGTGTCTGATGGTCACAGAACTGAACGGCAGCATCAACCAGAGTCCTCGCGCCGTCCGACGGTCGCGGACGTTCTCGGCCGCGCAGGCCGGAGTCCCGCCGGCACCCCGACGCGCATATTGCGAGGGCCCGGTCATCGCTGCTCGCAGCTTTAATTATTAATAATATTTGTTTACAATAAACTCATTTTGAGACACTTTGAACAAAAGCTTCAGCCACATATAAAGATGCACATAAAACATTATTAAGTATCACTTATTCCACGTGTGAAACCAAAACATGTTCAGGTTCTGATGTTTCTATGAAACAAGTCAACAACATCTCTTTAATAATTGTATTTTATTTTCATCACAGTGTTGATAAAACTGCTATTCCTGATTTTTCATCAATCCAGTTTAACAATTAACAATACACATTTAATTTGTTCAGCACACATGAAGTAAAGGTTCCTGCTCTGATAAAGATGGACCTGGATCTTTAGAAATGTCCCAAAATGAGCAGATCCTCACCAGAGGTTTTAAGATCTGTATGCAAATATAAGCAGTAACAAAACATTCAACATCTCAAACTTCTTCATATAAAAATCCAGAATATTTCTGACTCGAACTCAAACTAACTTAAATGTACACTTTATACACAGAAGAGATATTGATCAGCTGCACTGATGAACAATCAACATGAGAGATATGATTGACAATATCTCAAGCTGCAGAAATGACATGAAGCTGTTCAGATAACAGACTCCTTCATCAATCAGCTCAAAATGAGAAGCAGAGAACTCTTCTTCTCTTTTATCACCAGGAGGTAGAAACGTGTTTATTATCAGATTTACATTCATGCAACACAATCTTTAAAATGTTCAAATGTTGTGTCGTTATCTGATGACGTCATTATAGTCATGATGAAGCTCTATCATCTTCCTCACAGCAGCTGCTCCTTCAGTCCCCTCAGGGTCCTAAAGCCTGTCGGTCCAGATGAACTGAACTGACTGAGCAGTATTGATCGCTGATCGGGACTGTTTGAAGTCTTTGTTTACATTTACAGTGTCGTTTCCATGGTGACAGATGAAGTCACTGCCAGCTGTGCAGCCGCAAGAAGTCGGGCAGCGCGGTGATCTGATCCGGGCCGGACCGGGCCAAACACCTGAGTGCCTGCAGTAGGAGAGGGGGCGGAGCCAGACCGCACAGCCAGCTGAACACTTCGTTTCCCAGCAGGCTTTGCCAGCGATGCGACTCGTCCCGCAGGCGGCACAGCGCCGGAGGTTTGGGCAGGAAGAGCAGCAGGAAGTCGAGGCAGCGTTGCGCGTGGCGGCGGTCCGCGCCGTCGCAGGAGACGAGTCGCTGCAGCGCGGCGTCCAGACCGGTGGGGAGCGCGCCGTGAACCAGCAGCAGCAGCAGACAGTCGGGCCGCGACAGCTCCACCGCCAGCTGCACCGCCGTCTTTCCCGCGTCTGCCGCATGCAAACAACCGCCCCGGCTGTCCAGGAAGTCCTGCATGTGACCGTCCTTCAGAGCCGCCACCATCATGCCGAGGATCGACACGCGGTTGTAGCGCACCGCCGAGGTGAGGTGCGGCGCGCCGCTGCTGCGGCAGCAGCAGAAGCTGCAGCGGGGCGGCCTGAGTGCGCTCACCGTGTACTTGTTGAGCAGGAAGCGGGCGTAGTCCTGGTGGTCGTGGACCAGCGCGTACAGCAGCGCCTCGGACGGCAGGAAGGCTCGAGGATGTCCGTCCTCCCAGCTGAAGACCTCCATGCCGCGCATGTCCTCCAGTAGCCAGACAGGAAGCTGCTCCCGCACAGCGCAGTAGAAGGAGAACGACGTCCGCTCACACTGACGCTGAGACGGAGACGAGGACAGACGCTCCACCTGAGAGGACAGCAGCCACGGCATGATGACACACCTGAGACACACCTGGGGAGACACGAGAAACACCTGGTCTGTAGGAGACACAAGACACACCTGG
>JAFEUB010001525.1:165000-170000 GCA_024529925.1 Ophthalmolycus amberensis | reverse complement strand
TCAGGTATGGGGGCGTGACTAAAAACAAAAACTTCATCAATAAATGAGTTTGTTTCTTCTCTTTTCTAAGTTCAGTGTTCTGTTTTTTGAACAAACATGAAAATAAAACACGTCAATATATAGAAATATCCTTCATTACTTTAATGATAATAATTATCTTTATTTACACCGAAGCTTTCTAAACTAAAAGAAGAAAACTGTTTCAATTCAGCTGAAGAATAGACGATAAAATCTCATTTTGGGCTCACACCCGTTCTCAGTTGTCTCAAAACACAGACGGTGAGAGACGTTCAGAGAAATTTAGAGGCGGTGAGAGACGCTTAGACGATGAGAGACAGTGAGAGACGGTTAGAGACGTTGAGACATTCAGAGACGTTCAGAGACATTTAGAGGCGGTGAGAGACGGTTAGAGACAAGACATTCAGAGACGTTCAGAGGCGGTTAGAGACGCTTAGAGGCGGTGGGATACAGTGAGAGACTTCCAGAGATGGTGAGAGACGGTTAGAGACGGTGAGGAGGTGAGAGACGGTGAGGAGGTGAGAGACGTGAGAGGAGGTGAGAGACGTGAGAGACGGTGAGGAGGTGAGAGGAGGTGAGAGACGGTGAGGAGGTGAGAGACGGTGAGAGGAGGTGAGAGACGGTGAGGAGGTGAGAGACGTGAGGAGGTGAGAGACGGTGAGAGGAGGTGAGAGACGGTGAGAGGAGGTGAGAGACGTGAGGAGGTGAGAGACGTGAGGAGGTGAGAGACGTGAGGAGGTGAGAGACGGTGAGAGGAGGTGAGAGACGGTGAGGAGGTGAGAGACGGTGAGGAGGTGAGAGACGGTGAGGAGGTGAGAGACGGTGAGAGGAGGTGAGAGACGGTGAGAGGAGGTGAGAGACGTGAGGAGGTGAGAGACGGTGAGGAGGTGAGAGACGGTGAGGAGGTGAGAGACGGTGAGGAGGTGAGAGACGGTGAGGAGGTGAGACGGTGAGAGGAGGTGAGAGACGTGAGGAGGTGAGAGACGTGAGGAGGTGAGAGACGGTGAGAGGAGGTGAGAGACGTGAGGAGGTGAGAGACGTGAGGAGGTGAGAGACGGTGAGAGGAGGTGAGAGACGTGAGGAGGTGAGAGACGTGAGGAGGTGAGAGACGGTGAGAGGAGGTGAGAGACGGTGAGGAGGTGAGAGACGTGAGGAGGTGAGAGACGGTGAGAGGAGGTGAGAGACGGTGAGAGGAGGTGAGAGACGTGAGGAGGTGAGAGACGTGAGGAGGTGAGAGACGTGAGGAGGTGAGAGGAGGTGAGAGACGTGAGGAGGTGAGAGACGGTGAGGAGGTGAGCGACGGTGAGGAGGTGAGAGACGGTGAGAGGAGGTGAGAGACGGTGAGGAGGTGAGACGTGAGGAGGTGAGAGGAGGTGAGAGACGGTGAGGAGGTGAGAGACGTGAGGAGGTGAGGAGGTGAGAGACGGTGAGGAGGTGAGAGACGGTGAGAGACGTGAGGAGGTGAGAGACGTGAGGAGGTGAGAGACGGTGAGAGGAGGTGAGAGACGGTGAGGAGGTGAGAGACGTGAGGAGGTGAGAGACGGTGAGGAGGTGAGCGACGGTGAGAGGAGGTGAGAGACGGTGAGGAGGTGAGAGACGTGAGGAGGTGAGGAGGTGAGAGACGGTGAGGAGGTGAGACGTGAGGAGGTGTGAGACGGTGAGAGGAGGTGAGAGACGTGAGGAGGTGAGGAGGTGAGAGACGGTGAGAGGAGGTGAGAGACGGTGAGAGGAGGTGAGAGACGTGAGGAGGTGAGAGACGTGAGGAGGTGAGAGACGTGAGGAGGTGAGAGACGGTGAGGAGGTGAGACGTGAGGAGGTGAGAGACGGTGAGGAGGTGAGCGACGGTGAGGAGGTGAGAGACGGTGAGAGGAGGTGAGAGACGGTGAGGAGGTGAGACGTGAGGAGGTGTGAGACGGTGAGAGGAGGTGAGAGACGGTGAGGAGGTGAGAGACGTGAGGAGGTGAGGAGGTGAGAGACGGTGAGAGGAGGTGAGAGACGGTGAGAGGAGGTGAGAGACGGTGAGAGGAGGTGAGAGACGTGAGGAGGTGAGAGACGTGAGAGACGGTGAGGAGGTGAGAGACGGTGAGGAGGTGAGAGACGTGAGGAGGTGAGAGACGTGAGAGACGGTGAGGAGGTGAGAGACGTGAGGAGGTGAGAGACGGTGAGAGGAGGTGAGAGACGTGAGGAGGTGAGAGACGTGAGGAGGTGAGAGACGGTGAGAGGAGGTGAGAGACGGTGAGAGGAGGTGAGAGACGGTGAGGAGGTGAGAGACGTGAGGAGGTGAGAGACGTGAGGAGGTGAGAGACGGTGAGGAGGTGAGAGACGGTGAGGAGGTGAGAGACGTGAGGAGGTGAGAGACGGTGAGAGGAGGTGAGAGACGGTGAGAGGAGGTGAGAGACGTGAGGAGGTGAGAGACGTGAGGAGGTGAGAGACGTGAGGAGGTGAGAGACGGTGAGAGGAGGTGAGAGACGTGAGGAGGTGAGAGACGGTGAGGAGGTGAGCGACGGTGAGGAGGTGAGAGACGGTGAGAGGAGGTGAGAGACGGTGAGGAGGTGAGACGTGAGGAGGTGAGAGGAGGTGAGAGACGGTGAGGAGGTGAGAGACGTGAGGAGGTGAGGAGGTGAGAGACGGTGAGGAGGTGAGAGACGGTGAGAGACGTGAGGAGGTGAGAGACGTGAGGAGGTGAGAGACGGTGAGAGGAGGTGAGAGACGGTGAGGAGGTGAGAGACGTGAGGAGGTGAGAGACGGTGAGGAGGTGAGCGACGGTGAGAGGAGGTGAGAGACGGTGAGGAGGTGAGAGACGTGAGGAGGTGAGGAGGTGAGACGTGAGGAGGTGTGAGACGGTGAGAGGAGGTGAGAGACGTGAGGAGGTGAGGAGGTGAGAGACGGTGAGAGGAGGTGAGAGACGGTGAGAGGAGGTGAGAGACGTGAGGAGGTGAGAGACGTGAGGAGGTGAGAGACGTGAGGAGGTGAGAGACGGTGAGGAGGTGAGACGTGAGGAGGTGAGAGACGGTGAGGAGGTGAGCGACGGTGAGGAGGTGAGAGACGGTGAGAGGAGGTGAGAGACGGTGAGGAGGTGAGACGTGAGGAGGTGTGAGACGGTGAGAGGAGGTGAGAGACGGTGAGGAGGTGAGAGACGTGAGGAGGTGAGGAGGTGAGAGACGGTGAGAGGAGGTGAGAGACGGTGAGAGGAGGTGAGAGACGTGAGGAGGTGAGAGACGTGAGAGACGGTGAGGAGGTGAGAGACGGTGAGGAGGTGAGAGACGTGAGGAGGTGAGAGACGTGAGAGACGGTGAGGAGGTGAGAGACGTGAGGAGGTGAGAGACGGTGAGAGGAGGTGAGAGACGTGAGGAGGTGAGAGACGTGAGGAGGTGAGAGACGGTGAGAGGAGGTGAGAGACGGTGAGAGGAGGTGAGAGACGGTGAGGAGGTGAGAGACGTGAGGAGGTGAGAGACGTGAGGAGGTGAGAGACGGTGAGGAGGTGAGAGACGTGAGGAGGTGAGAGACGGTGAGGAGGTGAGAGACGGTGAGGAGGTGAGAGACGGTGAGGAGGTGAGAGACGGTGAGGAGGTGAGAGGAGGTGAGAGACAGTGAGAGGAGGTGAGAGGAGGTGAGAGACGGTGAGGAGGTGAGAGACGGTGAGAGGAGGTGAGAGACGGTGAGGAGGTGAGAGACGGTGAGGAGGTGAGAGACGTGAGAGACGTGAGAGACGGTGAGAGGAGGTGAGAGACGTGAGGAGGTGAGAGACGGTGAGAGGAGGTGAGAGACGAGAGACAAAATATTTTAAATATTATTTAAACAAATACATATACACATCTATATATCAACTTATATATATATATCTACAAAAACGGGAGGAAAAAAACAATGTATACATATATATATATTTATATGTTTAAATATACATTTGTATTTATCGAATACATTTTTTATGTGTCTGTCTTTTGTATTCAATAAAGCAAAAATAGATTTGACTGTCAAACAGCGCCCCCCGGTGGTCGGCTGTTATCTTTACATCTAAATATATACATATGTTTTATGTGTTGTATACATATTTTATACACATAAAAATATAAATAAATATATATAAATGTATATGTATATATTTATATTCATACATATATATATATGTATACATAAATATATATATTTGGAAATATATATACAGTATATTTGTATATATATACTGTGTATATATAGATGTATATACATAGTAAACAGCACCCCCTGGTGGTCGGAGGACTCCGGGGCTGCTGGGGGATTTCCTGGGCGGAAGCAGCGGAGGGGGTTTCCAGTGTGATCGGACCAGAACTCCCCTCTGGATCTGGATCTGTGAACTGGATCCCAGAGACGTTCTCCCTCACGGACACACGAGCAGACCGACAGAGACCCGAAGAAGAGAACCCAGAAACTGAACCCGGACCATGAGGCTCCGAGGCAGCGGAGGGTTAACGGTTTGAATCCCGGAGAAGAGTCCGAGACCGGAGGAGCTGCGGAGGAGATTCATGTGAGTCACTGGAACCTCAGTGGAACCTCAGTGGAACCTCAGTGGAACCTCAGTGGAACCTCAGTGGAACCTCAGTGGAACCTACCAGGAGCTGGGAGAAGCGGACGACATGTTAGCTGTTTGTGTTCGCTCAACAGATGCTAGCTGCGTGTCTCTGTGTTTGTGTGTGTGTGTGTGTGTGTGTCTGTATGTGTGTGTGTGTGTGTGTTACGTGTTGTGTGTGTGTGTGTGTGTCTGTATGTGTGTGTGTGTGTGTGTGTGTGTATGTGTGTGTGTGTGTGTGTGTGTGTGTGTCTGTATGTGTTATGTGTGTGTGTGTGTGTGTATGTGTTATGTGTGTGTGTGTGTGTGTATGTGTTGTGTGTGTGTGTGTGTGTATGTGTTATGTGTGTGTGTGTGTGTCTGTATGTGTTATGTGTGTGTGTGTAAGTGTTATGTGTGTGTGTGTGTATGTGTTATGTGTGTGTGTGTGTGT
>JAFEUB010001525.1:107500-160000 GCA_024529925.1 Ophthalmolycus amberensis | reverse complement strand
GATGAACTCAGGTGTGTCTCTGTTCAGGCTGAACTCAGGTGTGTCTCTGTGTTCAGGGTGAACTCAGGTGTGTCTCTGTGTTCAGGGTGAACTCAGGTGTGTCTCTGTGTTCAGGCTGAACTCAGGTGTGTCTCTGTGTTCAGGCTGAACTCAGGTGTGTCTCTGTGTTCAGGTGTCCCTGCAGGTTTCCTGCCTCTTCACGGAGGATTCAGAGATCACTTTGTATTAACTCCAGAAGCCAAATACTGCTGCGAGACCTGCAGCCTGGTCCTGTGTCAGCCCCGCCAGACAGAATGTGGACACCGCTTCTGTCAGAGCTGCATCAACGACATCCTCAGGTAAGAGAAAGAGAGACTGTTAGACAGGAAGTGGTTTACAGGTGTTTGTGCTACATAATCTTTCAGCTTCAAGAATAAATTCAAACCTAAGTACCTGATTTCTCGTAGACCTGAACGTGTTTATGTTCTGCGGTCTTTACACATACTAAACACATACTAAACACATACTAAACACATACTAAACACATACTAAGCACATACTAAACACATACTAAACACATACTAAACACATAATAAATGCATAATAAACACATAATAAACACATACTAAACACATAATAAACAGATACGAAACATCTGTTTCGTATCATACTAAACTATACTACGTACTAAACACGTACTAAACACGTACTAAACACGTACTGTACACGTACTATACACGTACTATACACGTACTAAACACGTACTAAACACGTACTATACACGTATTATACACGTACTGAACACGTACTATACACGTACTGAACACGTACTGAACACGTACTGAACACGTACTGAACACGTACTGAACACGTACTAAACACGTACTAAACACGTACTAAACACGTACTAAACACGTACTAAACACGTACTAAACACGTACTATACACGTACTATACACGTACTATACACGTACTAAACACGTACTAAACACGTACTATACACGTACTAAACACGTACTAAACACGTACTATACACGTACTATACACGTACTGAACACGTACTATACACGTACTGAACACGTACTGAACACGTACTGAACACGTACTGAACACGTACTAAACACGTACTGAACACGTACTGAACACGTACTATACACGTACTGAACACGTACTGAACACGTACTGAACACGTACTGAACACGTACTGAACACGTACTATACACGTACTAAACACGTACTAAACACGTACTAAACACGTACTATACACGTACTGAACACGTACTATACACGTACTGAACACGTACTGAACACGTACTGAACACGTACTGAACACGTACTGAACACGTACTGAACACGTACTGAACACGTACTGAACACGTACTATACACGTACTAAACACGTACTATACACGTACTAAACACGTACTATACACGTACTAAACACGTACTAAACACGTACTATACACGTACTGAACACGTACTATACACGTACTGAACACGTACTGAACACGTACTATACACGTACTGAACACGTACTATACACGTACTGAACACGTACTATACACGTACTGAACACGTACTGAACACGTACTGAACACGTACTGAACACGTACTGAACACGTACTATACACGTACTGAACACGTACTGAACACGTACTGAACACGTACTGAACACGTACTGAACACGTACTATACACGTACTAAACACGTACTATACACGTACTGAACACGTACTGAACACGTACTATACACGTACTATACACGTACTAAACACGTACTATACACGTACTATACACGTACTATACACGTACTAAACACGCTTATCAATTGTTTGTTCTCAGTGATATACTCCCTGTTTTGAATATGAAGCTCTTGTCCCTTCATGATTTGAATGCACTTATTGTAAGTTGTTTAGGACAAAACTTTCTGTCCATTGAATGTCATGTAACAGGTGGAGGTTGCAGTTCATGCTCTGACCAGCAGGTTGTCAACCTTTCTCTCTCTCTTCAGTTGAATGAAGTTGAATTAATGTCCTCTTTCGTCCTGTAGTCATCCAACCCCGGTATGTCCAGCTGACATGGAGCCTCTGTTCAAAGACAAGGTGGGCAGAGATCATTAATTCATTAATCATCATCATTTATTAATTGATTAGTTACTGAACTGTGTTTATTTTTCAGATCTTCAGAGACGTTTGCTGCCATCGTGAGATCATGGCGCTGAAGGTTTACTGTCGCAGTGAAGCTAACGGCTGTGAGGAGCAGATGAGTCTCCAGCAGATACCTGTAAGAAAAACAAGAGCATCCTGCTCTTTGATTGGCTGTAGAGCAGGGGTCTCAAACTCATTTTCACTCCGGGCCACATCAGCATCATGGTCGCCCACAAAGGGCCGGTTGTAAATGTCACTACTCGTAACATATTGTTAAATAACTGTCTGCATTCACAGTTTAAAGTAGTCTTCAATGTACTCACAATACATTTCCATGTTAAATGTACAGTAACCAGCCAAAGAGCTGCTTCTATGACTGTTTAAGTATTTCATAATTTTTACTGTCAATCTCATAATTTTGACTGTCAATCTCATAATTTTGACTTTCAATCTCATAATTTTGACTGTCAATCTCATAATTTTGACTTTCAATCTCATAATTTTGACTTTCAATCTCATAATTTTGACTTTCAATCTCATAATTTTGACTGTCAATCTCATAATTTTGACTGTCAATCTCATCATTTTGACTTTCAATCTCATCATTTTGACTTTCAATCTCAGAATTTTGACTTTCTATCATAGTTATGACTTTCTATCTCATTTCTATCTCATAATTTCGGCTATGGGGATATTTTTATTATCAAGTCTAATTTTAAAAAAAATTCGCGGATTCGCGGGCCACATAAAATGACGTAGCGGGCCGGGAGTTTGAGACCCCTGCTGTAGAGTGTGCTGTATAAATCCTATATGTGTACCTCAAACACCGTTAACAGTTGACTAAAAACAACAAAGGACCCCCAGGTGTCCACGTGCAATTGATGACCAGGTTTGATCATATCAAGACAACTCAGTCTTCCTTTCTGTCTCTCACTTGTCTGTCTGTAGGACCACCTGAATGTGTGTCCGTTCTTCGAGGTTCCTTGTCCGTTGGGTAAATGTAAAGAGCGAATGATGAGGAAAGAGATTCCAGACCACCTGAGCTGGAAATGCAAACACAGAGAGACCAGCTGCGAGTTCTGCATGACCAAGATGCCTCTGACCGACCTGCAGGTATCTCATGACATCACTGCTGACCAATCTGCAAGTAGACTAGCTCCAGTTCTGGAGACTTGCTGCAGAGGTCTGAGGACTAGTTGCAGAAGCCAGTGGACTAGCTGCAGTGGATGATTGGGGACTAGCTGCAGAGGTCTGGGGACTAGTTGCAGAGGATAGGGGACTAGCTGCAGAGGTCTGGGGACTAGCTGCAGAGGATAGGGGACTAGCTGCAGAGGTCTGGGGACTAGCTGCAGAGGTCTGGGGACTAGCTGCAGAGGTCTGGGGACTAGCTGCAGAAGCCAGTGGACTAGCTGCAGTGGATGATTGGGGACTAGCTGCAGAGGTCTGGGGACTAGCTGCAGAGGTCTGGGGACTAGTTGCAGAGGTCTGGGGACTAGCTGCAGAGGTCTGGGGACTAGCTGCAGAGGTCTGGGGACTAGTTGCAGAGGATAGGGGACGAGCTGCAGAGGTCTGGGGACTAGCTGCAGAGGTCTGGGGACTAGTTGCAGAGGATTGGGGACTAGTGCAGAGGATTGGGGACTAGTGCAGAGGATTGGGGACTAGTGCAGAGGATTGGGGACTAGCTGCAGAGGATTGGGGACTAGCTGCAGAGGTCTGGGGACTAGTTGCAGAGGATTGGGGACTAGTTGCAGAGGATTGGGGACTAGTTGCAGAGGATTGGGGACTAGTTGCAGAGGATTGGGGACTAGTTGCAGAGGATTGGGGACTAGCTGCAGAGGATTGGGGACTAGTGCAGAGGTCTGGGGACTAGTTGTAGAGGTCTGGGGACTAGCTGCAGAGGTCTGGGGACTAGTTGCAGAGGATTGGGGACTAGCTGCAGAGGATTGGGGACTAGTTGCAGAGGATTGGGGACTAGCTGCAGAGGTCTGGGGACTAGTTGCAGACGATTGGGGACTAGTTGCAGAGAATTGTAGACTAGTGCAGAGGTCTGGGGACTAGTTGTAGAGGTCTGGGGACTAGTTGTAGAGGATTGGGGACTAGTTGCAGAGGATTGGGGACTAGTTGCAGAGGATTGGGGACTAGTTGCAGAGGATTGGGTACTAGTTGCAGAGGATTGGGGACTAGTTGCAGAGGTCTGGGGACTAGTTGCAGAGGATTGGGGACTAGTTGCAGAGGATTGGGGACTAGTTGCAGAGGATTGGGGACTAGTTGCAGAGGATTGGGGACTAGCTGCAGAGGATTGGGGACTAGTGCAGAGGTCTGGGGACTAGTTGCAGAGGATTGTAGACTAGTGCAGAGGTCTGGGGACTAGTTGTAGAGGTCTGGGGACTAGCTGCAGAGGTCTGGGGACTAGCTGCAGAGGTCTGGGGACTAGTTGCAGAGGATTGGGGACTAGCTGCAGAGGATTGGGGACTAGTTGCAGAGGATTGGGGACTAGCTGCAGAGGTCTGGGGACTAGTGCAGAGGATTGGGGACTAGTTGCAGAGAATTGTAGACTAGTGCAGAGGTCTGGGGACTAGTTGTAGAGGTCTGGGGACTAGCTGCAGAGGTCTGGGGACTAGTTGCAGAGGATTGGGGACTAGTGCAGAGGATTGGGGACTAGTGCAGAGGATTGGGGACTAGTGCAGAGGATTGGGGACTAGTGCAGAGGATTGGGGACTAGTGCAGAGGATTGGGGACTAGTGCAGAGGATTGGGGACTAGCTGCAGAGGATTGGGGACTAGCTGCAGAGGTCTGGGGACTAGTTGCAGAGGATTGGGGACTAGTTGCAGAGGATTGGGGACTAGTTGCAGAGGATTGGGGACTAGTTGCAGAGGATTGGGGACTAGTTGCAGAGGTCTGGGGACTAGTTGCAGAGGATTGGGGACTAGTTGCAGAGGATTGGGGACTAGTTGCAGAGGATTGGGGACTAGCTGCAGAGGATTGGGGACTAGTGCAGAGGTCTGGGGACTAGTTGCAGAGGATTGTAGACTAGTGCAGAGGTCTGGGGACTAGTTGTAGAGGTCTGGGGACTAGCTGCAGAGGTCTGGGGACTAGTTGCAGAGGATTGGGGACTAGCTGCAGAGGATTGGGGACTAGTTGCAGAGGATTGGGGACTAGCTGCAGAGGTCTGGGGACTAGTGCAGAGGATTGGGGACTAGTTGCAGAGAATTGTAGACTAGTGCAGAGGTCTGGGGACTAGTTGTAGAGGTCTGGGGACTAGTTGTAGAGGATTGGGGACTAGTTGCAGAGGATTGGGGACTAGTTGCAGAGGATTGGGGACTAGTTGCAGAGGATTGGGTACTAGTTGCAGAGGATTGGGGACTAGTTGCAGAGGTCTGGGGACTAGTTGCAGAGGATTGGGGACTAGTTGCAGAGGATTGGGGACTAGTTGCAGAGGATTGGGGACTAGTTGCAGAGGATTGGGGACTAGCTGCAGAGGATTGGGGACTAGTGCAGAGGTCTGGGGACTAGTTGCAGAGGATTGTAGACTAGTGCAGAGGTCTGGGGACTAGTTGTAGAGGTCTGGGGACTAGCTGCAGAGGTCTGGGGACTAGTTGCAGAGGATTGGGGACTAGCTGCAGAGGATTGGGGACTAGTTGCAGAGGATTGGGGACTAGCTGCAGAGGTCTGGGGACTAGTGCAGAGGATTGGGGACTAGTTGCAGAGAATTGTAGACTAGTGCAGAGGTCTGGGGACTAGTTGTAGAGGTCTGGGGACTAGCTGCAGAGGTCTGGGGACTAGTTGCAGAGGATTGGGGACTAGTGCAGAGGATTGGGGACTAGTGCAGAGGATTGGGGACTAGTGCAGAGGATTGGGGACTAGTGCAGAGGATTGGGGACTAGCTGCAGAGGATTGGGGACTAGCTGCAGAGGTCTGGGGACTAGTTGCAGAGGATTGGGGACTAGTTGCAGAGGATTGGGGACTAGTTGCAGAGGATTGGGGACTAGTTGCAGAGGATTGGGGACTAGTTGCAGAGGATTGGGTACTAGTTGCAGAGGATTGGGGACTAGTTGCAGAGGTCTGGGACTAGTTGCAGAGGTCTGGGGACTAGTTGCACAGGATTGGGGACGAGTTGCAGAGGTCTGGGGACTAGTTGCAGAGGTCTGGGACTAGTTGCAGAGGTCTGGGGACTAGTTGCAGAGGTCTGGGGACTAGCTGCAGAGGATTGGAGACTAGCTTTACCACAGTTTTTGAAGCGGGAGCACTTTTAGTGACGCTTCTCGGAGTGATCAGCCCCTAAGTGGGTAAAGGCAAATAATGGAACAGCTAGAGCAGTCTGGTAAGTTCACTTGTGCAATATAACAATATTATATTATGGATATATGGTCCAGCCATAGACTGCACCATCATTCTGTGAAGCTGCCGTCCAGATTCTGAAGTCCAGTCTAAAGTTTTTTGTCATGATGATTAACATAGTGAAGTTTCTGTCTGTTTTCAGAAACACAAAGAGACGGTGTGTCCAGCGTTCCCAGTGTCGTGTCCAAACCACTGCTCCTTTTCCTCCCTTCTCCGGAGTGAGGTAGTGATCCAGTTTGTCTTCTGGCGTCCAGTCAGTCTGAATTAACCAGTGCGCATTTGTGTAACGCTTCTAGAGGAACGGAAGACGTGTGGCCATTGTTGTTGATGTCGTGCATAAGTTTTAAGTAAAGTCTTAAACATGTACAGTTGTCGCTGGAGTTATTGAATTAACATGGTAGCAGAGGATGGCGGCTGGCAATTACAAAATTCGGCCGCTGTTTGACGAGAAGAAGTCTTATGGGGCGTTCACACCGGTCGCGTTGATTTTTTGACGCGCGTCGAGATTACATACAAAGTCTATGCACAGACGCGATGAGACTGGCGCGCCGCGATTTTGCGATGGCGCGGCGCGTTGGACGCGTTATTGCAGTGCGGTGGACGCGGTGGACGCGTTGGACGCCGCAAAATCGCCAACGCGCAAGTTGAAATTTTTCAACTTCTGCGAAATAATCGCGTGACGCTGTGGCGCGATAGCCTATCAGCGTTGAGTTGCTGCTCCCGTCATCAGTGCCGTAGCTCCTGCCGGTGCTGAATCACAAACAACAATGGAGGACAAATTAATAGTGGCGGTTTGTGGGTTCCCCGAGCTCTACGATACCTCATATCAATAGAGACCGGACCAAACTACGTGTATACATGTGTGTGTGTAAACCATACGGTACAAACAATGAATAGACGCTGCCGTATTTACGTCTACGTGACGTTATTGAGTGCTGGTGGAGCTGCTACGATGTTAGCATAGCCTAGCACCGATCCATCAGAGCTCCATTGAGAAGACAAGTAGCCTACAAATCGGCATCATTATGTAGTTATTTCGGAGTCCCTTTTTGTCGGAGAAGACAAGTACAAATCGGCATCATTATGTAGTTATTTCGGAGTCCCTTTTTGTCGGAGAAGACAAGTACAAATCGGCATCATTATGTAGTTATTTCGGAGTCCCTTTTTGTCGGTTTATTTTCCGTTGAATCACAGCCAAATCAGTTTATGTTGTGTTCCTACAGCTGTAGTAAACAGCGACCGGTGGCTTGCTAGACACAGTGAATACAGCTCGATACAATCCACGGAGCTCCTCTGAACAATATTATGAACCAGACATGACTGCGTTTGGCATTCCGACGTTTGAGGGACTTCCACAACACGTACAAAGCAGCAATTGTCCTTATTCCTTTCACGGTTGATAGCGGAAAGTAATGGCGGCCAGGTGAACGGCTTCCAGTCGATAAACCACGCCCCCTCTCCGGCGCTACGAGATTTTGCGGCGTTTGGTCTGAACACGACCGGTGGCGCGTTGGACGCTTTTTTGCAGTGCGTTGGACGCGATTTTGCAGCGCGTCAAAAAATCAACGCGACCGGTGTGAACGCAGCATTACGAGAGCTAAAAAAATGATGTTGAAATTTGGACGCTGGTGACTGACCTCGAGGAGAAGGAGCAGGCCTTGGCGGTCGCTTTATCGCTGACGGGAAGAGCGAGGGATAGTGCACTAGAAGTTGCCGCAGAGGATTTGAACGACAATGAAGGAATGAATGTACTAATCACGAAACGGACGCTGTGTTTTTGAAAGAGAAAACTGATCGCCAGTGTGAGGCGTACACAGAGTTTGACCGGATCACAAGAGAAAATGGCATCTCCATGGTCGATTACATTGTCGAGTTTGAGCGCCGGTACAACAGAATACGTAAGTTCAAGATGGAGCTTCCAGATGCTGTGTTAGCTTTCAGGCTACTAGATACTGCAGGACTCAATGTTAAAGACAAACAGTTAGCGCTTACCGTGTGTCCAAACCTTTCGTTTGTAAACATGAAGTCAGCCTTGAAGAGAATCTTTGGCGATAATTCTCCACAAGAGGGAGCTGATGACCTCCGTGTGTGGGGGGGGTGCTGCCGACTCTGCCTACTACACACGGTTTACCGGCAAGCGTGAAAGTAATGTCAGGTACGGTTCTGATTCTGATTCTGAATGCGGCTGTCCAAGGGACGAATCCACTGGACAGATACGGGAGAAGATCAAGATGTGCAGTCTGCCAAAGCACATATCACTGGGCAAAAGATTGTCCTCACAAAAATGAACGTGCCAAAGTGACGGAGGATGAGAAAGTGACAGATGTTGAAGAATGCAACATTACTTTGTTGTCAAAAGAATGGTTGTCTGACACAGAGATATTCATGGAGTCTCTAGGATCAGCTGTCATTGACACAGCTTGCACTAGAACTGTGTGTGGAGAAAAATGGCTTGATCATTACACGAGTGGACAAAGCCACCATGTTTAAACAGCCAGTGAAGCTTGAACTAACATCTTCAGGACATTACTGTGTGAACATCAGAGATGTGAGTAACCCAGATGAACATGAGCTCCAGAATGAGGATGATATTCTCACTCTGACAGGAAACATGACAACAAAAGAAAAACAAAAGGTTCTGTTGAAACTACACAAGCAATTTGGACACGCCTCTGTTGACAGACTGAAAAAACTACTGGCCTGCTCAGGTAATGCTGATGATGAATGCACCACAATCCTTAAGGACATTGTAAAAAACTGTGAGACGTGCATCAGATATAGCAAAGCCAAAGCCTGCGGTGGGTTTGCCCATGGCCTCAACCTACAATGAAACTGTAGCTGTGGATTTGCATGAGCTAGAGCCGGGAGTGTGGTATCTGCATGCAATTGACCACTTCACACGCTTCAGTGCAGGGAGTATCGTCACCACCAAGAAACCCAAAGAGATTGTGAAGCACTTTATACATTGCTGGATACGTGTTCATGGTCCTCCACGCAGACTGTTCAGTGACAATGGGGGTGAATTCAACAACGAAGACATGAGGAACATGGCTGAAAAGCTTCAACAACTGCAGCTTACGGCCCATGGAGCAATGGGCTTTTGGAAAGGCATAATCAAACCCTCACTGAAATCCTGATGAAAGTGAAGGCCAACGGATGTGACTGGAGGATGGCCCTAGACTGGGCCCTGATGGCAAAGAACTCTATGCACAACGTGCATGGCTACAGTCCCTCCCAGCTGGTATTTGGACAAAACCCAAATCTGCCTTCAGTTCTCACTAATAAGCCGCCAGCTCTGGAAGGTACTAATATGAGTACTTGGACAGCCCAGCATATCACAACATTACATGCTGCAAGGAGAGCATTTACAGAAGCTGAGTCCTCTGAAAGGATCCAAAGAGCCCTTCGTAAACAACTGCGGCCCATTGATGACCGATACGAAGCAGGGGACAGTCTACTACAAACGGGTGGATTGTACAGAATGGAAAGGTCCAGGTGTGGTCATCGGCCAAGATGGTGCGGTGATATTTGTGAGGCATGGTGGCACTTACGTTCGCGTACATCACTCCAGGCTTCGAAAAGTAGAGAGCCCACATGCAGTGCTGGGAGAAAGGGACATTCAGCTGGAAGGGACTGAACATCATACAACATTACCAGAACCTGCTTCAATGAGAATAACTATGACACTGAAAATGAAAGTGAGGAAGAGACGCCTACAAATGGTGAGGAGAACAGTGAACCCCCTCACACACCAAGACAGCCAGAAGGAGGTAGCCATGGTCAATCGGACGCATCACAGAACAACTCAACCACAACTTGTGAGGGCCTTAGTCTGAAAACTGGACAGGTAGTTACATACACAGACAGTGAGAGTGGCCAAGCACACACTGGAAAAATCCTCAGCAGGGCAGGAAGAGCCACTGGGACATACAAATACTGTATAGTTTGGAGTACATTGAGCCTGAGGAAGGTTCTGTTGACTTAGGACGAGTACACAATCTTCAAGTGGTCCCAACTGAGCACGTCGAGTTATGTGCTAGCCATCCTGAAGAAGACATACTTATTGTGAATGACGATGCCTTCATGTCTGCCAAACACAGTGAACTCAGCAACTGGAAAAATAATGATGTGTTTGAAGAGGTGAAAGATGAAGGCCAGAAATGCATCTCTACGAGGTGGGTGTGCACACTCAAGGAGACACCTGATGGTGTTTTACCTAAAGCGAGATCAGTTGCAAGAGGCTTTGAAGAAATGAACACTCAGGAGCTCCCTAAAGACTCACCTACATGTGCCTCGGAGTCTCTAAAAATGATGATGGCAGTGATATGTCAAAAGAAATGGCAGCTAAACTCTATGGACATTAAAGCAGCCTTTTTACAAAGCAAAGAGTTAACCCGAATGTCTATATCCGTCCTCCCCAAGAAGCTCAGAGCAAGGGAATTCTATGGAAGTTAAAAAAGTGTGTTTATGGCCTAGAGCAGGGGTCTCAAACTCATTTTCACTCCGGGCCACATCAGCATCATGGTCGCCCACAAAGGGCCGGTTGTAAATGTCACTACTCGTAAGATATTGTTAAATAACTCTCTGCATTCACAGTTTAAAGTAGTCTTCAATGTACTCACAATACATTTCCATGTTAAATGTACAGTAACCAGCCAAAGAGCTGCTTCTATGACTGTTTAAGTATTTCATAATTTTGACTTTCAATCTCATAATTTTGACTGTCAATCTCATCATTTTGACTTTCAATCTCATAATTTTGACTTTCAATCTCATCATTTTGACTTTCAATCTCATAATTTTGACTGTCAATCTCATCATTTTGACTTTCAATCTCATAATTTTGACTTTCAATCTCATAATTTTGACTGTCAATCTCATCATTTTGACTTTCAATCTCATAATTTTGACTTTCAATCTCATCATTTTGACTTTCTAATCTCATACTTTTGACTTTCTATCTAGAATTATGACTTTCTATCATAGTTATGACTTTCTATCTCATAACTTCGACTTTCTATCTCATAATTTCGACTATGGGGATATTTTTATTATCAAGTCTAACTTTAAAAAAGTGTGCAGCAGTTGATCCAGCAGTGTTCTACTGGCTGGATGACTCCTGCAATGTGATGGGACTCCTTGCTTGTCACGTGGATGATTTCATCTGGGGTGGTTCAGAAACATTCTCCACAACAATCATCCCTCACTTGAAAGTTGCTTTTCAAGTTGGACGTGAAGAGCACAACAGCTTCAGCTACATTGAAATGGAGGTTCACTCTTTAGAGGATGAGATACAAGTGCAACAAAGTATCTACATAAAGAATCTACAACCCATTCCTGTGGACCCCAACAGAGCCACACAGCGAGAGGCTCCTCTAACAGACACTGAGACTGACATGTTAAAGTCGAAGATTGGCCAAATATTATGGGTAGCAAAGCAGAGTAGACCCGACATAATGTGTGACATATCCATCCTAGCATCAAGTGTAAAGCATGCTACTGTTCAGACTCTGCAAACAAACTGAAGTCAGAAGAGGTGATCTTGAGGTTTCAGCACTTGGGAAGAGACAGCTCGCTGAAACTAGTGGTGTTCAGTGATTCCTCGATGGGAAACCTTCCAGACGGAGGCACTCAAGGCGGACACCTGGTCATGCTTATGGGAGAGAATGGAAGATTTTCACCCATATGCTGGCAGTCAAAGAGGATCAGGAGAGTTGTCCGAAGCACCTTAGCAGGAGAGACTTTGGCACTTGCAGATGGCATTGACAGTGCAGTCTTTTTGGCTACACTCTACTCAGAACTTACCACAGGTGATTGCACACGGAACAATTTGCCCATTGTGTGTGTAACGGACAATCACTCTCTTCTTGATGCTGTCAAGTCCACCAAAACAGTCACTGAAAAGAGACTCCGCCTCGTAATCAGCAGCGTCAAGGAGCTCGTCCACTCTGGGACCATCCAGCAGATTATGTGGTCAGCCTCCAAGGAACAGCTCGCTGACTGCTTGACTAAGAAGGGGACATCTGCACTTGTTCTGCTGAGGGCTCTCAGCGAAGGTGTATGGCAACTTAAAGGCTAAACGAGCTAATCAACAAAAGCCTTACTACCTTACTACGCGCCTTACTTAGTTTAAACCTGTTTATCTGTTTAAGGTTCTAAAAAACAAATGTTTGTTTTTTGTGACTATGTTTTTCTTTAAAGAGAAAGGGGAGTTTGTTAAGTAGTGCGTATGTGTGTAATGCTTTGAGTTCGAGAGGAACGGAAGACGTGTAGCCATTGTCGAGCTTAAGTTTTGAGTAAAGTCTTAAACATGTACAGCTGTCGCTGGAATTATTGAACTAACAAGTCTGATTCAGTGTAGGTCTGTGGAGGCATCTCACCTGTGTAACCCCGCAGCAGCACCTGGTAGTGATGACACTCATTGATTTGTTGTGTATTGTTTAGCTGTCCAGCCACCAACACGACTGTCCCAAAGCTCAGGTGAGCTGTCAGTTCCACCGCTACGGCTGCACCTTCAAGGTAACCGCTCGTCCTCTTCCTCTACTTCTTCTTCCGTTTCTTCTTCTTGAATGTTAATGTGCTTATTTTGTACTTCAGGGTTTGAACCAGGACATGAGGCAGCACGAGTCCACCTCGGCAGCCGAACACCTGAGAATGATGGCCAACAGAAACTCCACGTTAGAGAACAAGGTAACCACAGCAAACCAGACTGAGGTAACATGGAACAGGGTTTGGTTCTGTGACTGATCTTTGTGTGCCGTTTCCACAGGTGGAGGATATTAAAGGTGAGCTGTTGGAGAGGTACAAGGTGCTCCCTGCTCTCAGCAGTCGACTGTCCGAACTTGAGAACCAGAGCAACGAGTTGAGAGAGAAGAACCGACAGATGGAGCAGAAACTGGCCACCATGCAGGTAATACTTTTACCTAATTCTACTAAGGCAAGGGCGTATATTTACACAACACATTTCATATACTGTGACAGACAGAAGTAGTGTTAGAAATCCCACAAAATCAGTACATTGCAGAAATTAATAACCCACACAATTAAGGCCTTAAAATGCATTAGGAAACCGTTATAGTTGTCTGAACGCTTTGTTTGTACCCCTAAAAGACTGTGACTGTAGTGCAACCTGCTCGAGATGAACGAGATAAGGCAGAAAGTGTGCAATGACACAGTGCTGTCTACATCACTGTATGTAGTACATCATAGACAGTCTGACCCTAAGCCTTGTCTGGCAGAAGCAGCTGTAAATAAAGGTGTATATGCTTTAAATGTGGGTGGAAACAATAAGCACTGTGATGGCAGAGCTTATGGGGGACTGGGATTGAAACTGTGACAAAACTGGAGCCAAAGACTGCAGGTGAAGCCTCAGAACCATCAGCTACATTTTATTTCTGGCATCAAACTGACCAGTCCCTCTTCTGAACCCGGACAGACAATCATCTCTCTCTTCCTGTAGAAACTAATGAGCTCTCACTCAGAGAAGCTCCTGGAGGTGGAGCTGGAGCTTCGTTCCCTCCGTGTGCTCAGAGATGAGGTGGAGAACTTGAGAGGAACGCTGGAGACCGTCCGGACGAGACTGAACACTCTAGAACAAGGGGGACGCAGCGGGACTGGATCCACAACACACACTCTGGGTCAGAACACACACTGGGGACGGGACGGGGGACCATTTGCAGAAGTCTCTGAGATCTAAGGTCTAGGGACTAGTTGCAGAAGTCTGGTGAAAAGTTTCAGAGGCCGAACGACTAATTCAGAGGAATGGGATCTAGTTTCAGATGTCTTGGGACTAGTTTCTGAGGTCTGGGGTCTAGTTTCAGAGGAATGGGGTCTAGTTTCAGATGTCTTGGGACTAGTTTCTGAGGTCTGGGGACTAGTTTCTGAGGTCTGGGGACTAGTTTCAGAGGAATGGGGTCTAGTTTCAGAGGTCTGGGGACTAGTTTCAGAGGTCTGGGGTCTAGTTTCAGAGGTCTGGGGACTAGTTTCAGAGGTCTGGGGTCTAGTTTCAGAGGAATGGGGTCTAGTTTCAGAGGTCTGGGGACTAGTTTCAGAGGAATGGGGTCTAGTTGCTGAGGTCTGGGGACTAGTTTCAGAGGAATGTTGTCTAGTTTCAGAGGAATGGGGTCTAGTTTCAGAGGTCTGGGGACTAGTTTCAGAGGAATGTTGTCTAGTTTCAGAGGAATGGGGTCTAGTTTCAGAGGTCTGGGGACTAGTTTCAGAGGTCTGGGGTCTAGTTTCAGAGGTCTGGGGACTAGTTTCAGAGGAATGGGGTCTAGTTTCAGAGGTCTGGGGACTAGTTTCAGAGGAATGGGGTCTAGTTTCAGAGGAATGGGGTCTAGTTTCAGAGGTCTGGGGACTAGTTTCAGAGGAATGGGGTCTAGTTTCAGAGGTCTGGGGACTAGTTTCAGAGGTCTGGGGTCTAGTTTCAGAGGAATGGGGTCTAGTTTCAGAGGTCTGGGGACTAGTTTCAGCGGAATGGGGTCTAGTTTCAGAGGTCTGGGGTCTAGTTTCAGAGGAATGGGGTCTAGTTTCAGAGGTCTGGGGACTAGTTTCAGAGGAATGGGGTCTAGTTTCAGAGGAATGGGGTCTAGTTTCAGAGGTCTGGGGACTAGTTTCAGAGGAATGGGGTCTAGTTTCAGAGGAATGGGGTCTAGTTTCAGAGGTCTGGGGACTAGTTTCAGAGGAATGGGGTCTAGTTTCAGAGGTCTGGGGACTAGTTTCAGAGGTCTGGGGTCTAGTTTCAGAGGAATGGGGTCTAGTTTCAGAGGTCTGGGGACTAGTTTCAGCGGAATGGGGTCTAGTTTCAGAGGTCTGGGGTCTAGTTTCAGAGGAATGGGGTCTAGTTTCAGAGGTCTGGGGTCTAGTTTCAGAGGACTGGGGACTAGTTTCAGAGGAATGGGGACTAGTTTCAGAGGAATGGGGTCTAGTTTCAGAGGTCTGGGGACTAGTTGCTGAGGTCTGGGGACTAGTTTCAGAGGTCTGGGGACTAGTTTCAGAGGTCTGGGGACCAGTTGCTGAGGTCTGGGGACTAGTTGCTGAGGTCTGGGGACTAGTTTCAGAGGAATGGGGTCTAGTTTCAGAGGTCTGGGGTCTAGTTTCAGAGGTCTGGGGACTAGTTTCAGAGTTCTGGGGACTAGTTGCTGAGGTCTGGGGACTAGTTTCAGAGGAATGGGGTCTAGTTTCAGAGGTCTGGGGTCTAGTTTCAGAGGTCTGGGGACTAGTTTCAGAGGAATGGGGTCTAGTTTCAGAGGTCTGGGGTCTAGTTGCTGAGGTCTGGGGTCTAGTTTCAGAGGTCTGGGGACTAGTTTCAGAGGAATGTTGTCTAGTTTCAGAGGAATGGGGTCTAGTTTCAGAGGTCTGGGGTCTAGTTTCAGAGGAATGGGGTCTAGTTTCAGAGGTCTGGGGACTAGTTTCAGCGGAATGGGGTCTAGTTTCAGAGGTCTGGGGTCTAGTTTCAGAGGAATGGGGTCTAGTTTCAGAGGTCTGGGGTCTAGTTTCAGAGGACTGGGGACTAGTTTCAGAGGAATGGGGACTAGTTTCAGAGGAATGGGGTCTAGTTTCAGAGGTCTGGGGACTAGTTTCAGCGGAATGGGGTCTAGTTTCAGAGGTCTGGGGTCTAGTTTCAGAGGAATGGGGTCTAGTTTCAGAGGTCTGGGGTCTAGTTTCAGAGGACTGGGGACTAGTTTCAGAGGAATGGGGACTAGTTTCAGAGGAATGGGGTCTAGTTTCAGAGGTCTGGGGACTAGTTGCTGAGGTCTGGGGACTAGTTTCAGAGGTCTGGGGACTAGTTTCAGAGGTCTGGGGACCAGTTGCTGAGGTCTGGGGACTAGTTGCTGAGGTCTGGGGACTAGTTTCAGAGTTCTGGGGACTAGTTGCTGAGGTCTGGGGACTAGTTTCAGAGGAATGGGGTCTAGTTTCAGAGGTCTGGGGTCTAGTTTCAGAGGTCTGGGGACTAGTTTCAGAGGAATGGGGACTAGTTTCAGAGGAATGGGGTCTAGTTGCTGAGGTCTGGGGTCTAGTTTCAGAGGTCTGGGGACTAGTTTCAGAGGAATGTTGTCTAGTTTCAGAGGAATGGGGTCTAGTTTCAGAGGTCTGGGGACTAGTTTCAGAGGTCTGGGGTCTAGTTTCAGAGGTCTGGGGACTAGTTTCAGAGGTCTGGGGTCTTGTTTCAGAGGAATGGGGTCTAGTTTCAGAGGTCTGGGGCCTAGTTTCAGAGGAATGGGGTCTAGTTTCAGAGGTCTGGGGTCTAGTTTCAGAGGACTGGGGACTAGTTTCAGAGGAATGGGGTCTAGTTTCAGAGGTCTGGGGTCTAGTTTCAGAGGAATGGGGTCTAGTTTCAGAGGACTGGGGACTAGTTTCAGAGGAATGGGGTCTAGTTTCAGAGGAATGGGGTCTAGTTTCAGAGGTCTGGGGACTAGTTTCAGAGTTCTGGGGACTAGTTGCTGAGGTCTGGGGACTAGTTGCTGAGGTCTGGGGACTAGTTGCTGAGGTCTGGGGACTAGTTTCAGAGTTCTGGGGACTAGTTGCTGAGGTCTGGGGACTAGTTTCAGAGGTCTGGGGACTAGTTGCAGAGGTCTGGGGACTAGTTGCAGAGGTCTGGGGACTAGTTTCAGAGGTCTGGGGACTAGTTTCAGAGGAATGGGGTCTAGTTTCAGAGGTCTGGGGACTAGTGGCAGAGGTCTGGGGACTAGTTTCAGAGGAATGGGGTCTAGTTTCAGAGGTCTGGGGTCTAGTTTCAGAGGACTGGGGACTAGTTTCAGAGGAATGGGGTCTAGTTTCAGAGGACTGGGGACTAGTTTCAGAGGAATGGGGTCTAGTTTCAGAGGTATGGGGTCTAGTTCCAGAGGTCTGGGGACTAGTTTCAGAGGTCTGGGGACTAGTTTCAGAGTTCTGGGGACTAGTTGCTGAGGTCTGGGGACTAGTTGCTGAGGTCTGGGGACTAGTTTCAGAGGTCTGGGGACTAGTTGCTGAGGTCTGGGGACTAGTTGCTGAGGTCTGGGGACTAGTTTCAGAGGTCTGGGGACTAGTTTCAGAGGTCTGGGGACTAGTTGCTGAGGTCTGGGGACTAGTTTCAGAGGAATGGGGTCTAGTTTCAGAGGTCTGGGGACTAGTGGCAGAGGTCTGGGGACTAGTTTCAGAGGAATGGGGTCTAGTTTCAGAGGTCTGGGGACTAGTTTCAGAGGTCCAGGACTGAAACACAGTTAATCAATAACTCTAATAATGAATATTCACATCTTTGCAGCATCCCTGGAGAATCAGCTTAAGCGACATGATGAGATGCTGAGTGTCCATGAGATCCGATTAGCCGACATGGACCTGCGTTTCCAGGTACTGGAGACGGCGAGTTACAACGGGACCCTGATCTGGAAGATCCGCGACTACAAGAGAAGGAAACAGGAAGCGGTGGGGGCGAAGACACTTTCGCTATACTCACAGCCATTTTACACCGGATACTTCGGGTACAAGATGTGCGCCCGTGTCTACCTGAACGGTGACGGCATGGGCAAGGGGACGCACCTGTCACTGTTCTTCGTGGTGATGAGAGGCGAGTACGACGCCCTGCTGCCCTGGCCCTTCAAACAGAAGGTACTGACTAGTTACTGCCCTGTTTACTGAAGGATTATAAGATACAAGGTGTTGTATAAGTGAAGCAATCTGTATTTCAAAATCTTTTGGATTCAAACAAGTGAAACCTTCTGTCTGTCTTTTTGTTGATCTTTCTGTTTGTCTGTTAGGTGACTCTGATGCTGATGGACCAGGGTCCGTCGAGGAAACACTTGGGGGACGCCTTTAAGCCTGATCCAAACAGCAGCAGCTTCAGACGTCCTGCAGCAGAGATGAACATTGCCTCTGGCTGTCCTCTGTTTGTTTCTCAGAGCGTCCTGGAGACTGGCAGCTACATCAAGGACGACACCATCTTCATCAAGGTGATGATACACAACTCTGGGTCTGGGCACTAGTTGCAGAAATCTGAGCACACGTTTTAGAGAACTGACGATTAGTTGTGGAGATCTAGGGACTAGTTGCAGAGGTCTGGGGACTAGTTGCAGAAGTCTGGGGACTAGTTGCAGAAGTCTGGGGACTAGTTGCAGAGGTCTGGGGACTAGTTGCAGAGGTTTGGGGACTAGTTGCAGAAGTCTGGGGACTAGTTGCAGAGGTCTGGGGACTAGTTGCAGAGGTTTGGGGACTAGTTGCAGAAGTATGGGGACTAGTTGCAGAGGTCTGGGGACTAGTTGCAGAGGTCTGGGGACTAGTTGCAGAGGTTTGGGAACTAGTTGCAGAGGTTTGGGGACTAGTTGCAGAGGTCTGGGGACTAGTTGCAGAGGTTTGGGAACTAGTTGCAGAGGTTTGGGGACTAGTTGCTGAGGTTTGGGGACTAGTTGCAGAGGATTGGGGACTAGTTGCAGAGGTTTGGGGACTAGCTGCAGAGGTCTGGGGACTAGCTGCAGAGGTTTGGGGACTAGTTGCAGAGGTCTGGGGACTAGTTGCAGAGGTTTGGGGACTAGCTGCAGAGGTGTGGGGACTAGCTGCAGAGGTTTGGGAACTAGTTGCAGAGGTTTGGGGACTAATTGCAGAGGTCTGGGGACTAGTTGCAGAGGTTTGGGAACTAGTTGCAGAGGTTTGGGGACTAGTTGCTGAGGTTTGGGGACTAGTTGCAGAGGATTGGGGACTAGTTGCAGAGGTTTGGGGACTAGTTGCAGAGGTTTGGGGACTAGCTGCAGAGGTTTGGGGACTAGTTGCAGAGGTCTGGGGACTAGTTGCAGAGGTCTGGGGACTAGCTGCAGAGGTTTGGGGACTAGTTGCAGAGGTCTGGGGACTAGTTGCAGAGGTCTGGGGACTAGCTGCAGAGGTGTGGGGACTAGCTGCAGAGGTTTGGGGACTAGCTGCAGAGGTGTGGGGACTAGCTGCAGAGGTTTGGGGACTAGCTGCAGAGGTTTGGGGACTAGTGAACTAGTTTACTAACCCTCGAGGTTATGGGACTGTGTTTGGTTTCCATATTGATCAATATCTGTGTTGATTGGTTTGGCAGGTTACAGTGGATACCTCTGACCTTCCTGACCCGTGATGTTACGAACTCTCTGGCCGTGCTGGTCTAAGATCTGCTCACCTGTCTACGCCCAGTGGATGATGGGAAGGATCAGTGACAATGAAGGAGTCGTGCCTATCAAAGAGCGACGACGACGCCAGAAGAGAAGAAGAAGGAACAGACAGGAAGCAGCCAATCAGAGTGAACATTACAGAGACCGGAGGACGGGTCTTCTTTTGATTGGCTGATGGACTAAAGAACTCGATGTGTGTGTGTGTGTGTGTGTTTGTGTGAATGGATTTGTGTTGCCATGACATCACCATGGTGTTATTCAGAGCCAACATGGCCGCCACAGCGAGGACATTGTTGCTGCTCATTACTGATGCCGTGCATCAAGTTTTACTTCCTGTTTATTACCTGTTTACCAAAGTATGCTGGGAAATCCACTGCAGCCACAGAGTAGCTCAGCAGACCAGTACAGACCAGCAGGATCCAGTACGAAAACCTTTACATTAAAATGTACCCAGTGCAAACCATTTACATGTAATATGAACCATTAAAAACTAGTAAGACCAGAAGAGTCTCACAAAGGACTGAGTAAGACCTGTTTAGACCCAGTACAAACCAGTACAAACCAGTGAAGACCTGTAAGTGTGAGTAGAACCTGAATGAACCCAAGTATGGAAATTAATTTAAACAAGACACACAATCCAAAAGTGTCTGCGGAACAATTCCTAGTTGCCAGTATAAGTTCTCAGTTTGTCCCAGTATAAGTTCCCAGTATGTCCCAGTATAAGTTCCCAGTATGTCCCAGTATAAGGTCCCAGTATGTCATTGTATAAGGTCCCAGTATAAGTTCCCAGTCATAGTATAAGTTCCCAGTATGTCATAGTATAAAATCCCAGTATAAGTTCCCAGTCATAGTATAAGGTCCCAGTATGTCATAGTATAAGGTCCCAGTATAAGTTCCCAGTATGTCCCAGTATAAGTTCCCAGTCATAGTATACGGTCCCAGTATGTCATAGTATAAGGTCCCAGTATGAGTTCCCAGTATAAATTCCCAGTATGAGTTCCCAGTATAAGTTCCCAGTATAAGTTCCCAGTATGAGTTCCCAGTATGAGTTCCCAGTATAAGGTCCCAGTATGAGTTCCCAGTATGTCCCAGTATGAGGTCCCAGTATGAGTTCCCAGTATAAGGTTCCAGTATGAGGTCCCAGTATGAGTTCCCAGTATAAGTTCCCAGTATAAGTTCCCAGTATAAGTTCCCAGTATAAGTTCCAAGTGTGAGTTCCCAGTATAAGTTCCCAGTATGAGTTCCCAGTATGAGTTCCCAGTATAAGGTCCCAGTATAAGTTCCCAGTATGAGTTCCCAGTATGTCCCAGTATGAGGTCCCAGTATAAGTTCCCAGTATAAGTTCCCAGTATGAGTTCCCAGTATGAGTTCCCAGTATGAGTTCCCAGTATGAGTTCCCAGTGTAAGTTCCAAGTGTGAGTTCCCAGTATAAGTTCCCAGTATGAGTTCCCAGTATAAGTTCCCAGTATGAGTTCCCAGTATGAGTTCCCAGTATAAGTTCCAAGTATGAGGTCCCAGTATACGGTCCCAGTATAAGTTCCCAGTATAAGGTCCCAGTATGAGTTCCCAGTAGGAGGTCCCAGTATAAGGTCCCAGTATGAGTTCCCAGTATGAGTTCCCAGTATGAGTTCCCAGTGTAAGTTCCAAGTGTCAGTTCCCAGTATAAGTTCCCAGTATGAGTTCCCAGTATGAGTTCCCAGTATAAGGTCCCAGTATGAGTTCCCAGTATGAGTTCCCAGTATGAGTTCCCAGTATGAGTTCCCAGTATGAGGTCCCAGTATGAGGTCCCAGTATAAGTTCCCAGTATGAGGTCCCAGTAGGAGTTCCCAGTATAAGGTCCCAGTATAAGGTCCCAGTATGAGTTCCCAGTATAAGGTCCCAGTATGAGTTCCCAGTATAAGTTCCCAGTGTGAGTTCCCAGTATAAGGTCCCAGTATGAGTTCCCAGTATGAGTTCCCAGTATGAGTTCCCAGTATGAGTTCCCAGTGTGAGTTCCAAGTGTGAGTTCCCAGTATGAGTTCCCAGTATAAGTTCCCAGTATGAGTTCCCAGTATAAGTTCCCAGTATAAGTTCCAAGTATTAGTTCCCAGTATGAGTTCCCAGTATGAGTTCCCAGTATAAGTTCCCAGTATGAGTTCCCAGTATAAGTTCCCAGTATAAGTTCCAAGTATAAGGTCCCATGAGTTCCCAGTATAAGGTCCCGTGAGTTCCCAGTATGAGGTCCCAGTCTGCTGAGCTCCTCTGTGGTTTCGGAGGTTTTCTTCATCTCATTTCGACTCCTTTTGATTTATTTGCACAGTTTGAATGTTTAAAGTGTCAAAATAAAAGAAAAAGAAAACAATCTGTTTTATTTTATTTAACTTTTTATTGATTTATTGTGATTTTGGATGTTTTGGGTGATTTGACTGTTTGTAAACATTGACAATGGTGTTAAAATGGTGTTTATTAATAAATGATCTCCACATTTAAAACAAACATAGAATAAATACATAAATATGAATAAATATATATAACATAAATATTTATTTATTTATCAAATATTTAATGTAGTTATTGAAGCTGTTTTGACAAAAACAAGTACATAGATTACTAGAGGAGTAGAAGAAGAAGAAGAAACAGGAGTAGGGGGAGAAGAAGAAGAAACAGGAAGGAGAGGAAGAAACCGGAAGTAGGAAGAGGAGAGGAGCAGTAGTTTTTTTTTGTCTTGGAGGCTACGAAATTCCTTCAAACTTTCCCAGAAACTTTTATCAAACAGCCGGAAACTTCAGATATTTCAACGGGAAGAAGAACCGGGACCTTTCCGCGGAATCCGGTGAGTTTACCGGCGGGTTCAGGTCCAACTCTGAAGGTTAGCTTCATGTCAGCTAACAGGCTAAGTGTGTCGGTGTGTGTGTAAATGTCTTAACTTAAAGCATAAACAACTTTTGAATACAAATTTGAACTGTAAATTTACAACAAAACAAATCAAAAACAACACACGTGGTACAGATGTTAGTATATTATATATATATATATATATATATATATATATATATATATATATATATATATATATATATAGTTTGACAGGAAGGTCAAACTGACAAAGAGCATGAAATATTATGATAAATATCATTCTCTCAGAATCATTCATGAAATATGTTTCGCTTTTTGGAAAAATAAACAAAGATTCTGAAAACACTTCAACACCATCTCACTAACAGGACAGATGAGAAGGTGGGACATCTTCTCTCATTATGATGCCATTCTTTCATCTCTCATTGGATGAAACACGTACGACAATCAACAGCAGAAGTTTATAAGGAAATAGACACTAAGTTACTACTTTAAGTTCGTCTTTGAGTCCCCACGTCATCACGAACTAGAGTCTTTGAGTCCTCATTGGACAGCCTGAGACATATTTCATTACGACTTTCCGTCCTGCTCTGTGATTGGTCGGCTGGAAGCTCGGAGGTCAGTAACATTTTGTTTGTTTGTTTTCTCAGATCAAATGTTTCTCCTGAGTCGACCTGCAGCTCTGCAACCTCGTATCTCCAGACTGTTTTCTACTTTACCCACTCTGACTCTATTTACTACGGTAATAAAACCTCGTATCTCCAGACTGTTTTCTACTTTACCCACTCTGACTCTATTTACTACGGTAATAAAACCTCGTATCTCCAGACTGTTTTCTACTTTACCCACTCTGACTCTATTTACTACGGTAATAAAACCTCGTATCTCCAGACTGTTTTCTACTTTACCCACTCTGACTCTATTTACTACGGTAATAAAACCTCGTATCTCCAGACTGTTTTCTACTTTACCCACTCTGACTCTATTTACTACGGTAATAAAACCTCGTATCTCCAGACTGTTTTCTACTTTACCCACTCTGACTCTATTTACTACGGTAATAAAACCTCGTATCTCCAGACTGTTTTCTACTTTACCCACTCTGACTCTATTTACTACGGTAATAAAACCTCGTATCTCCAGACTGTTTTCTACTTTACCCACTCTGACTCTATTTAATAAGGTAATAAAACCTCGTATAAGAAACCTGTTAATTGTAACAATTTATTACTTTTATCGTTGGTCTTAAAAATACATTCAGCATTTGCGCTAAATTCTTTATTTTGGAAAAACCTTGTATCAGCCAGTAAAATGTAAAGCTAGAATGTTTTCACTAACTATTTGAATTCATATTTTTCTTGAGGAACAATAGAAAGTTCTGTTTATGTTTCAGATGTTTTCATTGTGTTAAATCCTCTTTGTAGGATCCGTGTCCTCTGTGTGATGAAGCTAAAGAAGAGCTGGAACCTCTCAAACACAGAGTGAGACTCATCACATTAAAGTTTATTTTTAAATAAATCTATTAATGTTGTGACCTGTCTGTCTGACTTGTCTGTTTCTCTCTGGACAGTTTGTCTTCCAGCAGGTGGACATCAGCCTCCCAGAGAACAGAGCGTGGTGGGACAGGTACAGGTGGGACATACCTGTCGTCCACCTGAACGGACAGTTTGTGATGAAACACAGAGTGGACGTCGTCCTGCTGGACAAACTGCTGCAGGACGCCGAGACGCAGGAGACGTGATGCCAGTTTATGATCAATAATCAATAAACACAACTGATTCAATAGATGTTTCTCTTCTGCGTCTTCTTCCGGGTTCATTACAGAAAACCAATCGGAATGGCCGCTCCGTGTGATGTCACAAATGTGGAACAAATTATATTCATTATTTAACGTTAAGGTGTCGGTGTCCGCCAATCAGGGTGGAGGATCATTAGTGATGTCACTGTGATGATGTCACTGTAAAAAAAGAAAAACATTTCTATATTTTATTCTGAGCCCTCAAACCAACACCTGAGTCACCTGATGCTGTGAGCTCATCAATATTTAACCTGCCAATGGTTCTCTGTCTCTGGCTCTCAGCCAATCACAGCCATGACGGCTGTGTGGGGGTGCAGAGTGTGCTGGTTGTCATGTGCAGACCGTCAGGTGTGCTTTTTGTGAGCTGAAGGTGTGTTGATGGCGTCTAGCAGCTTCAGCAGAGCTGAAGATGTTCAGTTTGCTTTGCAGAGAGCCAAGAATAAGATCAGCAACCTACAGAGACAACTGAACAACAAGTAAGTTAAAAGAGTTGAATATGTCTTTAATGTTACATCTGTAACAACTGAACAAGATAAAAGAGTTGAATGAAGCTGCGTGCAGCATTGATCGGGCCCTCGCAACTTCACGCACGTCGAGGGTACTGGCAGGACTCTGGTTGACGTGGCCGTGCATTTCTGTGACCGTCATACACTGAGCCTGGAAATTGCAAAAACGACAGTAGAAATTCTTACAAAATTCAAAATGGCTGACTTCCGGTTGGGTTTAACTCACAGACCCCTGAGACCTTTTTTTAAGTCTACATGGGATACATCTGCGTACCACATTTTATACATCTAGGTAAAACGTACTGCGAGGGCTGCATCGTTGAAATATTGTAGGGGGCGCTATCGAGCCGACTTGCTACACTGAAGCATTAAAATCACATCAGATAACTACATTCAGGATTTTAAATGTGTGTGACAAGTTTGATTATGTTTTGAGCATTTTTAGCCGCTCAAAAACACTTTCGTTTTTCATGACGGAAAATGCGTCGCAACGGCTTTTCACGAAACAACAAGCTTTGAGTAACCTTTCATCACAAAGGTCTTTAGAGGAGTTCGTTAAAGTACAGCGCCTGGAAATGACAAAAATGACACTAGAAATTCATAAAAAATTCAAAATGTCTGACTCTGGGTTTAGAGCATGGTTCCAAGAGACTTTATTTTAAGTCCACATGTGATACATGTGCCTACCAAATTTTGTAAATCTATGTGAAACGTACAGCGAGGGCTGCTTCGTCGAAATATTGTAGGGGGCGCTATTGAGCCGATTTGCCCGTCTGAACCAATGAAATCATATTATATAACTACATTTTGGGCTTGTAATCTGTGTGCCAAGTTTGCTTATGTTTCGAGCATTTTTAGCCTCTCAAAATGACCTTAGTTTTTCACGGCGAAGACTGCGTCGCCACGGCAACGGCGTTCGACAACTTCTTACAATCTTCACAATGAAGCATTATCAAGGTCTTAAGGCTTTTCTGACAACATTTGAGAGGGATCTGATTAATCTGTGAGGAGCAGGATGTCAAAGTACACAACGTACAACTTCCCGTTTCGCAGCGAATGGTGTTTTTTTGCCGCCGCGCCACGGACACATAGTTCGATAACTTTTCACTGCCAAGGTCTCGAGCATACTGACCGACTCTGAAGTCAATCGGGTTACATCTCTGGGAGGAGTTCGGGAGGAGTTAATGAAAAACTCCAAGAGGAT
This sequence comes from Ophthalmolycus amberensis, assembly GCA_024529925.1. NCBI lineage: Eukaryota > Metazoa > Chordata > Actinopteri > Perciformes > Zoarcidae > Ophthalmolycus > Ophthalmolycus amberensis. The sequence continues at coordinate 134,095 of JAFEUB010001525.1, read as the reverse complement.
TTTTTGTACGTCCCATCACGATCCACATACCTACCAAATTTCATCCAGCTAGGTGAACCCCGATGTTGGGGCTACTCAATAGGGGGCGCTATTGAGCCAATATTTCATACCGCAACTGGACACCCCAATCAGACTGCAATTTTTGCAAATTCTGGCTTGCGTGCCAAATTAAAAAAAATTCCCAGTATCCCAAGCACCTCCTTTTTGCGACGAAACAGGTACGATAATAATGATAATAAACATTAGAAGAACAATAGGTCCTCCGCTCCGACTACATCGGTGCTCGGGCCCTAATTATGTCTTTAATGTTACATCTGTACCGGACACTAACTAATTGAACAACGAGAGGAATGCTGGGTAACATGTCGCAGTGTGGTACAGATTAAAGTGTCAATAAGCTGTTAGTCAATGTGAACAATGTGACCTGTTAGTCATGTGATCAGGTCCCTGCAGATCAGCTTTGATCTGATTCTACTAAACTCTACTGGTCTCCAGCAGGTAGGTAGGTAGGTGTGTGTGTGTGTGTGTGTGTGTTCTCGCTCATGTATCTTTGGGAGGACTTATTTGAATTATAGACCTTGAGAGGACGGACACTTTTGAAGTGAGGGGACTTGTTTTAAATCTGGGGACATTTTGGAAAGCAACTCACCTTTTGGAAAATTTGATTTGATTTGGAAAAAAAAAATTTTTTGAGGGTGAGGACAACAGACAACAGTGGGACATTGGTTGAAAGTGGGGCCCGTGATCCCGCGTTACGTCATGGTGTACCCACGGCCCCGTGTGACCTCCGTACACACCACTGATGTTGATCACTCCTTATGGTGAATCCCTGTGTGTTAAGCTGTGTTTTTATTTCCAGAGAAACCAGTTTGGAGAGTCCAGAGGAGACCAGTCCAACATGGACGCCAAGCAAGGAGCTCAGGGACTCTCTGGTGGACATGTACAGAGGTAAAATACTGCTACTACACGTGTAGTGTACAGAGACATTATTACTACTGCTGCAAAATCAGCCAGCTGGTGTCATGAGTCACACTGTCCACCAGGAGGAGCTGTGGTCCTTCACTCAGCTGAACATTAACACTGAACTCAGACAGACAGAGAGGGGGTCACAGGTCACATGACTGTCTCTGTCTGTCTGTGTCTCTGTCTGTCTGTCTGTCTGTCTGTCTGTCTGTCTGTCTGTCTGTCTGACAGACAGTTTATTCAGAACCAAACTCAGATCATTTATTTATTTATTTATTCTTCTGTGGTGGCAAATACTCTCTGATCATCAAGTTAGAGATCAAATAGGAAATGTAACTGCAAATAAATAAATAAAGTATTTTTAGAATGCCACCTACAGACAGGAAGTACAAGACTACCAAAATAAGACAAAATCGTTCTCCTTCAAACCCGTGAAATAAACTTTATTGGTAGAGTCACAGATCAATGAGCAGCTGCGACACACACACACACACACACACACATTCCTACACAGAGACATGAATAGCAGCTACTTCAATCTGATCAAACAAACCAGTCTGCAGCCCACCCTCATCCAACAATACTGTGTGTGTGTGTGTGTGTGGACCACCCACTCTGCAGATTAAACACAGTTCACACGACCGTCTCCTCCCTCTCTCTACTCATTCACTCTCAGCCTTTGTCATCTTCTTCTGTCATGATATTAATCTACTGACTGTGTGTGTGTGTGTGTGGTCGGTTCTGTTCCTGTGGAGTCTGATCAATAAGATAAGGATAATATAAAAGTTAAAAGTGGGTGAACATCACAGGAGGAGGTGACATCATCACCAGGATGTTGTAACCACGGTGACGTGAGGACATTATGGTCTGTAACAGACGTGGACATTCAGCAGAACAAAGAACAGAGGAGGACAACAGTGTCCACAGGGAGGCGCTGGAGAGTCAGAGAGAGGAGGAGAGACGGGCGCTGGTCTCAGATCAGTGTGTTCATGAGACACTGAGGTCCTCTTATAGTCTCTCTCTCTCTTTATACACACACCTATACATATAGTATAGATATATAGATGACTTCAATATGAAAATAGTTCTGATCATCCAATTGATGAATGTAGTAATAGTTTCAGCTCCAACAGAAACAAACAGTGGATGAAAGGTTGTAAATCAGTACTGTGTGTGTGTGTGTGTGTGTGTGTGTGTGTGGCTTAATGTCCGTATCTAAATTCATGATGGCGGCGTGGACTCGGCGGCGTGGATCACAGGCGGATTGAGGCGGATTTGAGCTGAAGCCTCTTTAATCATTGTAACACCGTCATTAATATTCATGCAGTCAGCTGGAACACCGACTCTCTCTGCACAAAACTTTCTGCACAAAATGTATTAAATACAGCTTAAAAAATTAATGGGCTTTAGTTCATATTACATGAAGAAGAAAGGGGGGAGACGGCCCCCCCCCTGCTCTGATTGGCCTTTGGAGTTTCCCTTTTTTCTGCAGATTTTTCCGTCTTTGACGAGACTTCAAAGCGAGCGCGAGGCATGAATGGTCATTTAGAAGGATTTAACACATTATCACTTCTGTAATTGTACATGAATAATAAGAAGCTCAATTAGCTCTGAGTCCACAAGGGGGGGGGCAGAGGACGGCAGGGAATGAGAAAAGTTTCAAAGTGACAACGCTCCATTACTCTATGACTGGAATACAGCAGAACCAGGTCCAGGTCCAGGTCCAGGTCCAGGACCAGGACCAGTCTCAAGCAGCCAAACTGTTTAAACTATGCGATCGCTCGCTTCCACACAGAATCAGATCTTACACACGTGTGATCACATGCCAGAGGTCTGAACAACGGACCCCATCAGAACCAGGACTTCATAGCTGGATGTGGCGTTTGTAAGCAGTCTGGAAACAGTCTGGAACCGGTATGGAACCAGTTTGGAAACCAGGCTGGCTCTCCCCAGTGATGCAGATGGACGTGTTGTTCAGGAGGAATGTTGTATTTTAATCAGACCAGCTTGGTTTCTAGTGTCTGGTCTGTATTTCCTGTAGACTCTTTCAGTTTATATCAGGATAGAGCTGACATTTAGTTTGAAGGAGCTGTTGGACTTTGTCTTGGACTTCCTGTTGGACTTCCTGTTGAACTTCCTCTTCCTGTCTGATTTCTAAGGTAGTCCAGGCTCTTCATCTGGACGTGTCGATGAGTTTGCGCGTAGCTGTTTTGTTTCTTTTCGTCTTCAAGCTTTGGACTTTCACTCAACCTTTGGTTCTGGTGTCGTAGAGTTGGGCGATGAATCCTTTTGACAGACTGGAGGTCTTGGACCGCGTCAGGGACCACTACGGTTCACAGAGTGGTGCCGGTGCCGAAGGATGTCTCACACACACACACACACACACACACCGATTAAAGTATCTAAATGATTTCTGTGTGTTTATTGTTTACTTTTGATTTAACAAGCGTTTAACATTTCTGCCTCCTTTAATTACACCTGAGGAGCTGCGCTCTTAATGAGAGCCGTTAGACGGCCTTAACGAGGCCTTAACGAGATATTAGAGGTGTGTTTGCTCTGCTGATGAGCTGCAAGTATTTAGAAAGCTCGACATGACGACAGGATTACTGATCGCTAATGATTGATTAATAATGAATAAAGAGACAGAGACAGACAGGGTGTTTATGTAAACAGAGTCTGTTTTTATTTTTTCAGATAATCCAAGAGTAAACGAGGAGCTGCGACAGCGTCTGCCCTCACCTGCAACACAAGAACTCAGCAACTCAACCCAGCAACTCAGCAACGCTGACAGGTAGAACATTTCTAAAAGTTTAAAGTGCTTGTTATTAAAGCTGCAGTTTGAAAGACAAACCACATGTTTTATTGACTATTATAACAAAATGGCTTCTGTCACACGAACTGACATCAAACTAACTCCTCCAGTAAAACCACGAGAGTGCTTCGACAAGCCCACAAGAGGTTTTAAAGACTCTTTATGAACTATTAATCTAGTATTGCTATTAATCTAACTTTGAACTAGTCCTTATGAACGACTAATCTAACTTTGAACTAGTTCCTATGAACTACTAATCTAACTTTGAACTAGTTCTTATGAGCTACTAATCTAACTTTGAACTAGTTCTTATGAGCTACTAATCTAACTTTGAACTAGTTCTTATGAACTACTAATCTAACTTTCAACTAGTTCTTATGAGCTACTAATCTAACTTTGAACTAGTTCTTATGAACTACTAATCTAATTTTCAACTAGTTCTTATGAACTACTAATCTAACTTTGAACTAGTTCTTATGAACTATTAATCTAACTTTGAACTAGTTCTTATGAACTATTAATCTAACTTTGAACTAGTCCTTATGAACTACTAATCTAACTTTGAACTAGTTCTTATGAACTACTAATCTAACTTTGAACTAGTTCTTATGAGCTAGTCATCTAACTTTGAACTAGTTGTTATGAACTACTAATCTAACTTTGAACTAGTTGTTATGAACTATTAATCTAACTGAACTAGTTCTCATGAACCACTAATCTAACTTTGAACTAGTTCTTATGAACTACGAATCTAACTTTGAACTAGTTCTTATGAACTACGAATCTAACTTTGAACTAGTTCTTATGAACTAATCTAACTTTGAACTAGTTGTTATGAACTATTAATCTAACTTTGAACTAGTTCTTATGAACCACTAATCTAACTTTGAACTAGTTCTTATGAACTACGAATCTAACTTTGAACTAGTTCTTATGAACTACGAATCTAACTTTGAACTAGTTCTTATGAACTACTAATCTAACTTTGAACTAGTTCTTATGAACTATTAATCTAATGTTGAACTAGTTCTTATGAACTGCTAATCTAACTTTGAACTAGTTCTTATGAACTACTAATCTAACGTTGAACTAGTTCTTATGAACTGCTAATCTAACTTTGAACTAGTTCTTATGAACTACTAATCTAATGTTGAACTAGTTCTTATGAGCTACTAATCTAACTTTGAACTAGTTCTTATGAGCTACTAATCTAACTTTGAACTAGTTCTTATGAACTACTAATCTAACTTTCAACTAGTTCTTATGAGCTACTAATCTAACTTTGAACTAGTTCTTATGAACTACTAATCTAACTTTCAACTAGTTCTTATGAACTACTAATCTAACTTTGAACTAGTTCTTATGAACTATTAATCTAACTTTGAACTAGTTCTTATGAACTATTAATCTAACTTTGAACTAGTCCTTATGAACTACTAATCTAACTTTGAACTAGTTCTTATGAACTACTAATCTAACTTTGAACTAGTTCTTATGAGCTAGTCATCTAACTTTGAACTAGTTGTTATGAACTACTAATCTAACTTTGAACTAGTTGTTATGAACTATTAATCTAACTTTGAACTAGTTCTCATGAACCACTAATCTAACTTTGAACTAGTTCTTATGAACTACGAATCTAACTTTGAACTAGTTCTTATGAACTACGAATCTAACTTTGAACTAGTTCTTATGAACTACTAATCTAACTTTGAACTAGTTGTTATGAACTATTAATCTAACTTTGAACTAGTTCTTATGAACCACTAATCTAACTTTGAACTAGTTCTTAGGAACTACGAATCTAACTTTGAACTAGTTCTTATGAACTACGAATCTAACTTTGAACTAGTTCTTATGAACTACTAATCTAACTTTGAACTAGTTCTTATGAACTATTAATCTAATGTTGAACTAGTTCTTATGAACTGCTAATCTAACTTTGAACTAGTTCTTATGAACTACTAATCTAACGTTGAACTAGTTCTTATGAACTGCTAATCTAACTTTGAACTAGTTCTTATGAACTACTAATCTAACTTTGAACTAGTTCTTATGAACTACTAATCTAACTTTGAACTAGTTATTATGAGCTACTAATCTAACTTTGAACTAGTTCTTATGAACTACTAATCTAACTTTGAACTAGTTCTTATGAACTACTAATCTAACTTTGAACTAGTTCTTATGAACTACTGATCTAGCGTTGAACTAGTTCTTATGAACTACTGATCTAACTTTGAACTAGTTCTTATGAACTACTGATCTAACTTTGAACTAGTTCTTATGAACTACTAATCTAACTTTGAACTAGTTCTTATGAACTATTAATCTAACTTTGAACTAGTTGTTATGAGCCACTAATCTAACTTTGAACTAGTTCTTATGAACTACTAATCTAACTTTGAACTAGTTCTTATGAACTATTAATCTAACTTTGAACTAGTTCTTATGAACTACTAATCTAACTTTGAACTAGTTCTTATGAACTACTAATCTAATGTTGAACTAGTTCTTATGAACTACTAATCTAACTTTGAACTAGTTCTTATGAACTACTAATCTAACTTTGAACTAGTTCTTATGAACTATTAATGTAACTTTGAACTAGTTCTTATGAACTATTAATCTAACTTTGAACTAGTTCTTATGAACTATTAATCTAACTTTGAACTAGTTCTTATGAACTACTAATCTAACTTTGTACTAGTTCTTATGAGCTATTACTCTAACTTTGAACTAGTTCTTATGAACTACTAATCTAACTTTGAACTAGTTCTTATGAACTACTAATCTAACTTTGTACTAGTTCTTATAAGCTATTACTCTAACTTTGAACTAGTTCTTATGAACTACTAATCTAACTTTGAACTAGTTCTTATGAACTACTAATCTAACTTTGAACTAGTTCTTATGAACTATTAATCTAACTTTGAACTAGTTGTTATGAACTATTAATCTAACTTTGAACTAGTTCTTATGAACTATTAATCTAACTTTGAACTAGTTCTTATGAACTATTAATCTAACTTTGAACTAGTTCTTATGAACTACTAATCTAACTTTGTACTAGTTCTTATGAGCTATTACTCTAACTTTGAACTAGTTCTTATGAACTACTAATCTAACTTTGAACTAGTTCTTGTGAACTACTAATCTAACTTTGTACTAGTTCTTATAAGCTATTACTCTAACTTTGAACTAGTTCTTATGAACTACTAATCTAACTTTGAACTAGTTCTTATGAACTACTAATCTAACTTTGAACTAGTTCTTATGAACTATTAATCTAACTTTGAACTAGTTGTTATGAACTATTAATCTAACTTTGAACTAGTTCTTATGAACTATTAATCTAACTTTGAACTAGTTGTTATGAACTATTAATCTAACTTTGAACTAGTTCTTATGAACTACTAATCTAACTTTGTAACTAGTTATTATGAGCTACTAATCTAACTTTGAACTAGTTCTTATGAACTACTAATCTAATTTTGAACTAGTTCTTATGAACTACTAATCTAACTTTGAACTAGTTCTTATGAACTACTAATCTAACTTTGAACTAGTTCTTATGAACCACTAATCTAACTTTGAACTAGTTCTTATGAACTATGAATCTAACTTTGAACTAGTTCTTATGAACTACTAATCTAACTTTGAACTAGTTCTTATGAACTACTAATCTAACTTTGAACTAGTTCTTATGAACTATTAATCCAATCTACAGAATCACATGTGATTCTACATGTTACTTGACATGTTATATATATATATAGTCAGTAGAATCTAAAGGGTTTATCCTCTGGAGAGTTCATCACATAAAGAAATGTTTCTGACTTACAGATCTGGGACCAACCTGAGCCTGGACCAGACTGAACGGCCTCAGGGTAATCCAGTCATTAATTAATTCATCCATTCATTCATCCATTTATTCATTAAATTATTAATTCATCCGTCCATATGTATATCCACTCAGTCAAGCTCTCACTCATCATTCATCCATTCATTCATCCACTCACTCACTCACCCATATATCCATCTTTTTACTGTGTCCCACTGTCTTACTCTGTTACCTGTCTGTCTTTCTCTGCGTTCAGGCCCTAAGCAACTCCCAGAACCTCCGGCCTCCTGCTCCCCCTCCCCTCTGTCCCACAGGAGGTCTGTCTCTCCTGTCTCACCCCTCTTCCACAGGAGGTCTGTCTCTCCTGTTTCTCCTTTGTCCTCCAGACCTCCAGGAGGTAAAAGGCAGATGGAGCTGGACCTTTCCCCCAGCCAGGGCCCTTCTCCTCGCGCAGAGAGCTGTGGAGACGGCCCTGATGGAGGAGGAGCTTCCAGAGGTCCTGGTAGTCCCGCCCTCAGAAGACACCTGTTCAGCACTGATGACAGGTGAGATCCAGAGTTTCACTTTGTGCGCTGAAGTGGCAAATTAGATTTGGGGTTTAGTGGTTTTAGGTTATGGGTTAGGGGTTAGTGGTTAGTGGTTAGGGTACTTTCACTGGTCTGGTCTTGAACTTGGTCTTCACTCGGTCTTGGTTTAGGTGGTGGTCTTGGTGTAGGTGGTGGTCTTGGTGTAGTTGGTCTTGGTTTAGGTGGTGGTCTTGGTGTAGGTGGTCTTGGTTTAGGTGGTGGTCTTGATTTAGGTGGTCTTGGTGTAGATGGTCTTGCTTTAGGTGGTGGTCTTGATTTAGGTGGTCTTGGTGTAGTTGGTCTTGGTTTAGGTGGTGGTCTTGGTGTAGGTTGTCTTGGTTTAGGTGGTGGTCTTGGTGTAGGTGGTCTTGGTGTAGGTGGTGGTCTTGATTTAGGTGGTCTTGGTTTAGGTGGTGGTCTTGGTGTAGTTGGTCTTGGTGTAGGTGGTCTTGGTGTAGGTGGTCTTGGTGTAGTTGGTTTTGGTTTAGGTGGTCTTGGTGTAGGTGGTCTTGGTGTAGGTGGTTTTGATTTAGGTGGTCTTGGTTTAGGTGGTGGTCTTGGTGTAGTTGGTCTTGGTGTAGGTGGTCTTGGTTTAGGTGGTGGTCTTGGTGTACGTGGTGGTCTTGGTGTAGGTGGTCTTGGTTTAGGTGGTGGTCTTGGTGTAGGTGGTTTTAATGTAGGTGGTCTTGGTTTAGGTGGTGGTCTTGGTTTAGGTGGTGGTCTTGGTGTAGTTGGTCTTGGTGTAGTTGGTCTTGGTGTAGGTGGTCTTGGTTTAGGTGGTGGTCTTGGTGTAGGTGGTGGTCTTGATTTAGGTGGTCTTGGTTTAGGTGGTGGTCTTGGTTTAGGTGGTGGTCTTGGTGTAGGTGGTCTTGGTGTAGGTGGTCTTGGTGTAGTTGGTTTTGGTTTAGGTGGTCTTGGTGTAGGTGGTCTTGGTGTAGGTGGTTTTAATGTAGGTGGTCTTGGTTTAGGTGGTGGTCTTGGTGTAGTTGGTCTTGGTGTAGTTGGTCTTGGTGTAGGTGGTCTTGGTTTAGGTGGTGGTCTTGGTGTACGTGGTGGTCTTGGTGTAGGTGGTCTTGGTTTAGGTGGTGGTCTTGGTGTAGGTGGTGGTCTTGATTTAGGTGGTCTTGGTTTAGGTGGTGGTCTTGGTGTAGTTGGTCTTGGTGTAGGTGGTCTTGGTGTAGTTGGTTTTGGTGTAGGTGGTCTTGACTAACGTCGCTTCACTTCATGATTACAAAATGACGGCAAACACATAAACACTTGTTATTGTTGTGAAACATGTTTGTTTGTATTTTTGTTTCCTTTATTGTTCTTTATTAAACATGTTCCCTGAGCAGAGACTGACAGGGACACTCAGGTTGAGTTAAAACATTTAGAAGAATAAAACACATTAATATTACAATCAGAAGTGTGATGCCTCTTATTGATGCGGCTCAGCTCCGAGTCTCTGATACTCGAGATTAATAAATGATGAAATGTTTATTAAGAAGTTTATTGCTTTTCATTACTTTCCGTAATTCGGGTGTTTTTCTTTTGTCTCTTTTTGATGCTTTTCAGATGAATTGTGTGAAGCCGTTTGAAATGTGACCTATTAGATTTAGATTTTATTTTATTAGTTGGAGTCAGAACGAGGCCGACAGAAATAGAACGATAGTGGAGTTGATTAGAAGCAGCTGATATTATAAAAGACAGAGTGTCTTATTCACTCGCTTTATTACGCCGTCTGACCTTTAAGGTGAGATGAGAGGCAGCAGCTGCTTATTAAAGCGACGCCCTCGTCTCTCTGATAATGTGAGGTTAAAACACCTGACCGCGCTACACACAGGTGACTCTCTAATGAAACACACGGCGAGGTGATGTCACCGGGGTCCCGACCAATCACAGCCTCGCTGACCAGCAGCTGACCCGCTGCAGATAAATATTCACGTCATGTCTGTGTGTGGACTCTGGGCTTTATTCAGTGTACAAAGAAGTACAAGTATCAGTGTTTCACACTCACAGATACTCAGAGGAGTTCTGTAACCTCGGCAGTGTTTCCTGTCCCTCACGTAGAGGCTCCGCAGGTTTGAGTCCCAATCAGAGGACTCCACGTCTGTTATTACATAAGACTCATGTGTTAAAAGTGATGATGTCTTTAAGCATGTTGGTAATCTAGGACAGTGATTCTCAACTGGTGGGTCGCGGACCCGTTTTCAGTGGGTCGCGGGCCTTTGCCTGAAAAGAAAAAAGTGATTTTATTTTGAAGGGCATTTTAAAGTAATTTATTTTTTAATCCACCCGTTATTTTACTTGAAATGAGAAGAACATGTATTCATGTATTTCTATGTATTTATAATCCATCCAGTTAAATTTGAAAAATTTGAATAATATTTGTTAAAATATAATTGATGTGTACTTTCTTTATTTGATTTGACAGTTGACTACACAGAGACGTTACTACTACTAGACTTCTTGAATATAGATATACCCAAATTATATATATATATATATATATATATATATGTATATATATATATATATATATATATATAGGGGTGATGGTGGGTCCCACAGCAGACCAGTTGAGAACCACTGATCTAGGATATCCCGTTACCAAAACTCAACATCTGCCAAATAATACTGTGGGTGGAGTTTGTGAATAATGTGGGTGGTGTTTATGAATAATGTGGGTGGTGTTTATGAATAATGTGGGTGGAGTTTGTGAATAATGTGGGTGGTGTTTGTGAATAATGTGGGTGGGGTTTGTGAGTAATGTGGGTGGAGTTTGTGAATAATGTGGGTGGTGTTTGTGAGTAATGTGGGTGGGGTTTGTGAGTAATGTGGGTGGGGTTTGTGAGTAATGTGGGTGGGGTTTGTGAATAATGTGGGTGGTGTTTGTGAATAATGTGGGTGGGGTTTGTGAGTAATGTGGGTGGGGTTTGTGAGTAATGTGGGTGGGGTTTGTGAGTAATGTGGGTGGGGTTTGTGAGTAATGTGGGTGGGGTTTGTGAGTAATATGGGTGGGGTTTGTGAGTAATGTGGGTGGGGTTTGTGAATAATGTGGGTGGTGTTTGTGAATAATGTGGGTGGGGTTTGTGAGTAATGTGGGTGGGGTTTGTGAGTAATGTGGGTGGGGTTTGTGAGTAATGTGGGTGGAGTTTGTGAATAATGTGGGTGGGGTTTGTGAGTAATGTGGGTGGGGTTTATGAATAATGTGGGTGGAGTTTGTGAATAATGTGGGTGGGGTTTGTGAGTAATGTGGGTGGGGTTTGTGAGTAATGTGGGTGGGGTTTGTGAGTAATGTGGGTGGGGTTTATGAATAATGTGGGTGGAGTTTGTGAATAATGTGGGTGGGGTTTGTGAGTAATGTGGGTGGGGTTTATGAATAATGTGGGTGGAGTTTGTGAATAATGTGGGTGGTGTTTGTGAATAATGTGGGTGGGGTTTATTTCATCTTTGAATTTTATAACTCCAACGTTACCATGTTTATATTTTAGTCGGGTACACAAAGCACTTCAGAGCATTTCTGAGCCTCACATGCACTCACATGTACTAACATGCACGCTCACATGCACGCTCACATGCACCAGATCCAGGAGAAGAGACGACATTCTCTGCTCAGATTTCTTAATAATAATTATGTGATGAGATATTAATGTTCTGAATACAGAAGCTTTAATATGTTGAAGTGCTGAGATACCTGCTCAGTATGTACTTGATGTACTTGTTACTTGATGTACTTGTTACTTCATGTACTTGTTACTTCATGTACTTGTTACTTCATGTACTCTATTACTGTTGTCTCCTCCAGCTCTCATCAGGACGTCATGTTTGGACCAATCACAGCGACTTTTGATCGAGACAAAAACGTCTCGTTTTTACTGAAAGAGATCGACAATCTGAGAGAGATCAACGAAAAGGTACATGTACACACTTATTTATATGTATATATATATATATACACACTTATATATGTATCAACATACAGATACACACTTATATATGTATATATACACTTATATAAACTTAGCACAAAAAATAAGGAGATTAGTGTTTGGTCGATTACTTCTCTGTTGTAACGATGCTTCTTGGTAATGAATGTTATACGTTGGAAAGCCTGTTTATTTACCTTTCAAACGGTGCCCCATTCATAAGGAACATGCATTTGTAGGATGAGCAGCACAGCTGAGTATGTGGGTTGCGCTCATGAAAAACTTGCCAAATCTTCTCTGCCAAACAGCTTATCCAGCTGTTGCTGTTGACTCTTGTTTTGAGCTTCGGGTACCCCCAGGTACCCCCAGGTGCTGGTTGTCAGCACCTGTGAGCATGGGACCTGCTCCAGTGGTCAGTAGGTGTCTGCTCCACGATTGACTGATCTGGATAGGCCCGTGCGATAGGGCAACTTCAAGCTGGCATTCTGCAAAACCAAGTTGCGGCATTATTTGTAGTGAGCCCGAGCACCATCTCCAAACTGAAGGCCAAGTTCCACATAACGGGGGATGTCAGAGACAAAGTGGGCGTCCCAAGGAGACCGTGTCCTCAGCCTGTCAGCCCGACGGCTCTCTGCCAGACAATCCGGCCAATATGTCTTGTTTCTTCAGACTTCAATCATCCAAACCACCAAACAACAGTCAACCAAAGGTTGTTGACCTTTTGTTCACAGAGCAGCACTTTAAAATAAAAGTGCGCAATTCACTACTTTTGAATTCATTGTTGAACTTTGTGCATAACAATGAGATAAAAAATTGTAATCGTTGCCCAGCACTAATATATACGCGTGTGTGTGTGTGTGTGTGTGTGTGTGTATGTATATATACACATATATATATGTATACACGTATATAATATATATTCACACTGGTATAGCGAGCTACTAACACCAGACTGTTTTCAGCTGCAGGAGGAGCTGGTCCAGAAGGAGAAGGAGCTGCAAATAAGGGAGGTGGAGGAGGAGCTGAGGGAGGAGCAGAGGGAGGCTCGAGGCTGGGAGAGACCTGCAGGTGAGGAGGAGGAGGAAGAGGTGGAGGAGGAGGAGGAGGTGTATGTTGCAGTTTACTCTCCTCTTAATCAGATCTAATCCAACCTCGACTTCTTAAATATTTAAATATTTTTCATGCACACTGTTTAATACCAACACACACACACACACACGCTGTAATGAAACAGTAACGAGGTGACAGTTAACGAGGCAGTTGTTGGTTTAACAGAACAGTGTGTGTGTGTTTAACCAACGATGTAATATTGATATGAGTGTGTGTGTGTGTGTGTGTGTGTGTCACTTTAATCCAGCAGGATTATCACAGAAACAGGAAGTCTCCATCCACCACATTTTTGGTGTTTGTATGAAAATACAACAGCAGAAATATATAAATAATATTTATTAAACATGTTTAAGTTATTGATGTCAGGGAAATGAAATAGAACAAACAACATCAAAGCGTCCATATATAAGATCATAACCATATAAAAACGTGAATGATGTCTCCTCGTCTCCTCGTCTCCTCAGCCGTGTTGGAGGAGGTGTTAGCTGCTCAGAAGGACAGAGATCAGGCTCTGATGTCACGCCTCCTGCTGGCCAATGAGGAGAGAGACGAGGCTCTTCTTCGTGCACGTCAAGTGCTGCAGGCCGCTGAGTATGTACACACACACATCTTCCTCCTCCTCTTCCTCCCCCTCTTCCTCCTCCTTTTCCTCTTCCTCCCCCTCCTCCCCCTCCTCTTCCTACCCTCCTCTTCCTCCTCCCCCTCCTTCTCCTCCTCTTCATTGTTCACCTCCTCAGTCTCGTTAAGAGCTGTGAAACAAGCTCTCATCCTCCAAATAGAGCAGAAAATCTAATTACATCTACCCCCCCCCCCCCCCCCCAGGATGAGAGGGTAATTGATATTGGAGGCCACAGTCCTTTTTATGAGGGACGGAATATGGAGGAGCATGTTCCATCTGTCAGGAGTGTGTGTGTGTGTGTGTGTGTGTGTGTTTTTCTAATAGAAAGAGGCGTCCTGTTTTACCTCTGTAAATGTGTGTGTTTGTGTGTTTCGGGCTGAAGTGTGTGTATGAATAATGTGAAGCTGCTTCACTGTGTGTGTGTTTGTGTGTGTGTTTTTTCTCTCTTTTGGACATTTTATTCATCATTTGCATTGATCAACCAGTGACATTTGAGAATTTCATCAATTAATCTGCTTATTTATTTACCAATTAAGCGATTCATTATTTCTTCCTGAAAACTGAGATACTGAGACACATGGAATACATGAGACACAGAGACACATGGAATACATGAGATACATGGAATACATGAGACACATGGAATACATGAGATACATGAGATACAGAGACACATGAGACACATGGAATACATGAGACACATGGAATACATGAGATACATGAGATACAGAGACACATGAGACACATGGAATACATGAGACACATGGAAAACATGAGACACATGGAATACATGAGACACATGGAAAACATGAGACACATGGAATACATGAGACACATGGAAAACATGAGACACATGGAAAACATGAGATACATGGAATACATGAGACACATGGAATACATGAGACACATGGAAAACATGAGACACATGGAATACATGAGACACATGGAAAACATGAGACACATGGAAAACATGAGATACATGGAATACATGAGACACATGGAATACATGAGATACATGGAATACATGAGATACATGAGATACATGGAATACATGAGACACATGGAATACATGAGATACATGGAATACATGAGATACATGAGACACATGGAAAACATGCGACACATGGAATACATGAGACACATGGAATACATGAGACACATGGAAAACATGAGACACATGGAATACATGAGATACATGGAATACATGAGACACATGGAATACATGAGATACATGGAAAACATGAGACACATGGAAAACATGAGACACATGGAATACATGAGACACATGGAATACATGAGATACATGGAATACATGAGACACATGGAATACATGAGACACATGGAATACATGAGACACATGGAATACATGAGATACATGGAATACATGAGATACATGGAATACATGAGACACATGGAATACATGAGACACATGGAATACATGAGACACATGGAATACATGAGATACATGGAATACATGAGACACATGGAATACATGAGACACATGGAATACATGAGACACATGGAATACATGAGATACATGGAATACATGAGATACATGGAATACATGAGACACATGGAATACATGAGACACATGGAAAACATGCGATACATGAGATACATGGAATACATGAGATACATGGAATACATGAGACACATGGAATACATGAGACACATGGAATACATGAGACACATGGAATACATGAGACACATGGAAAACATGCGATACATGAGATACATGGAATACATGAGATACATGGAATACATGAGACACATGGAATACATGAGATACATGGAATACATGAGACACATGGAATACATGAGACACATGGAAAACATGCGACACATGAGATACATGGAATACATGAGATACATAGAATACATGAGACACATGAGATACATGAGACACATGAGATACATGAGATACATGAGATACATGAGATACATGAGATACATGAGATACATGAGACACATGAGACACATGAGATACATGAGACACATGAGATACATGAGACACATGAGATACATGAGACACATGAGACACATGAGATACATGAGACACATGAGATACATGAGATACATGAGATACATGAGATACATGAGACACATGAGACACATGAGATACATGAGACACATGAGATACATGAGATACATGAGACACATGAGACACATGAGATACATGAGATACATAGACACATGGAATACATGAGATACATGAGACACATGAGATACATGAGACACATGAGATACATGAGACACATGAGACACATGAGACACATAGACACATGGAATACATGAGACACATGAGAAACATGAGACACATGAGATACATGAGACACATGAGACACATGGAATACATGAGACACAGAGACACATGGAAAACATGAGATACATGAGATACAGAGACACATGGAATACATGAGACACAGAGACACATGGAAAACATGAGACACATGAGATACATGAGACACATGAGATACATGAGACACATGAGACACATGAGATACATGAGACACATGAGATACATGAGATACATAGACACATGGAATACATGAGATACATGAGACACATGAGAAACATGAGATACATGAGACACATGAGACACATGGAATACATGAGACACATGAGACACAGAGACACATGGAAAACATGAGATACATGAGATACATGAGATACATAGACACATGGAATACATGAGATACATGAGATACATGAGATACATAGACACATGGAATACATGAGATACATGAGATACATGAGACACATAAGATACATGAGATACATAGACACATGGAATACATGAGATACATGAGATACATGAGATACATAGACAAATGGAATACATGAGATACATGAGATACATGAGATACATAGACACATGGAATACATGAGATACATGAGATACATGAGATACATAGACACATGGAATACATGAGATACATGAGATACATGAGATACATAGACACATGGAATACATGAGATACATGAGACACATGAGAAACAGAGACACATGGAAAACATGAGACACATGAGATACATGAGATACATAAACCTGAACCAGCCCTAACTATAAACCTGAACCAGCCCTAACTATAAACCTGAACCAGCCCTAACTATAAACCTGAACCAGTGCTAACTATAAACCTGAACCAGTCCTAACTATAAACCTGAGCCAGGCCTAACTATAAACCTGAACCAGCCCTAACTATAAACCTGAGCCAGGCCTAACTATAAACCTGAACCAGCCCTAACTATAAACCTGAGCCAGGCCTAACTATAAACCTGAACCAGCTCTAACTATAAACCTGAACCAGCCCTAACTATAAACCTGAACCAGGCCTAACTATAAACCTGAACCAGCCCTAACTATAAACATGAGCCAGGCCTAACTATAAACCTGAACCAGGCCTAACTATAAACCTGAACCAGCCCTAACTATTAACCTGAACCAGGCCTAACTATAAACCTGAACCAGTCCTAACTATGAACCTGAACCAGGCCTAACTATAAACCTGAACCAGCCCTAACTATAAACCTGAACCAGGCCTAACTATAAAGTCTTAAGCATAATCTTAAATGTGGTGAGTGTGGTTTGTTTACCATAAAGACAGACGGTTGTTTACCTTAAACATAAAGTTTGTTTATCATAATCATAAAGTGCGTTTACCCTACACGCAAACTGTAAACCTCTTCTTCTTGGATGCTGCTGGTGTTTCTGTGATCGTGTGTGTGTGTGTGTGTGTGTGTGTGTGTGCGTGTGCGTGTGCGTGTGGGCGTGTGTGTGTGTGTGTGGGCGTGTGTGTGGGCGTGTTAATGAGGCCCGATCCGGGCTGAGCCGGGCTGGATGGCCGTAAGCTCGGTGTTAGAGGAGCTTTATTGGAGGCGGCCGGTCTTTCATTACCTGCTGTTCCCTGCAGAGCGGAGCCGCCTCGGCCACCTTATTACAGTTTATTACACAAAAACAGCGGCGGGCTAAATGAAAAGAGCTTCCCGGGAGGAGCAGCAGAAGACCAGCTGGTTAGCAGCTCTTCGTCCTCCATCATGGTTGTCTGGGTTAAAATCACAGAGTTTCAGCTGGACTTCAGGGAGACGAACTCCAAATTACTGACCGGAGCTCGGCGGCTGCAGCAGCCGAGCTCCGGTCATCTAACAGGCTGCTGCTCCAGGTTTAATATGGTCAGAGGGTGAGACTACGGGAGGGTGAGACTACGGGAGGGTGAGACTACGGGAGGGTGAGACTACGGGAGGGCGAGACTACGGGAGGGCGAGACTACGGGAGGGCGAGACTACGGGAGGGCGAGACTACGGGAGGGCGAGACTACGGGAGGGTGAGACTACGGGAGGGTGAGACTACGGGAGGGCGAGACTACGGGAGGGCGAGACTACGGGAGGGCGAGACTACGGGAGGGTGAGACTACGGGCGGGCGAGACTACGGGAGGGCGAGACTACGTGAGGGCGAGACTACGGGAGGGCGAGACTACGTGAGGGTGAGACTACGGGAGGGCGAGACTACGGGAGGGCGAGACTACGGGAGGGCGAGACTACGGGAGGGCGAGACTACGTGAGGGCGAGACTACGTGAGGGCGAGACTACGGGAGGGCGAGACTACGGGAGGGCGAGACTACGGGAGGGCGAGACTACGGGAGGGTGAGACTACGGGAGGGCGAGACTACGGGAGGGCGAGACTACGGGAGGGTGAGACTACGGGCGGGCGAGACTACGGGAGGGCGAGACTACGTGAGGGCGAGACTACGGGAGGGCGAGAGGGCGAGATATCTATATAGATATATCTATATATCTATATCTATATATCTATATAGATATATAGATATAGATATATCTATATCTATATATCTATATAGATATATCTCATATATAGAGATATATCTATATAGATATATCTATATAGATATATCTCTATCTATATAGATATAGAGATATATCTATAGAGATATATCTATATATCTCTATAGATATATAGATATATCTATATAGATATATCTATATATCTATATATAGATATATCTATATATCTATATATAGATATATGAGATATATCTATATATAGATATATCTATATATCTATATATAGATATATGAGATATATCTATATATAGATATATCTATATATAGATATATCTATATAGATATCTACATAGATATATCTATATAGATATATCTATATAGATATATCTATATATAGATATATCTATATCTATATATAGATATATCTATATAGATATATCTATATAGATATATCTATATAGATATATAGATATATAGATATATCTATATCTATATATCTATATAGATATATCTCATATATAGAGCTATATCTATATAGATATATATAGATATATCTATATAGATATATCTATATAGATAAATCTCATATATCTCTATAGATATATCTCATATATCTATATAGATATATGAGATATATCTATAGAGATATATAGATATATCTCGATATAGATATATCTATATAGATATATCTATATATCTATATATAGATATATCTATATATAGATATATATATATCTATATATAGATATATCTATATATAGATATATCTATATATATATATAGATATATCTATATATATATATATCTATATATAGATATAGATATATAGATATATGAGATATATCTATATATAGATATATCTATATATAGATATATCTATATCTATATATAGATATATCTATATATAGATATAGATATATCTATATATAGATATATCTATATATATATATAGATATATCTATAGATATAGATATAGATATATAGATATATGAGATATATCTATATATAGATATATCTATATATAGATATATCTATATCTATATATAGATATATCTATATAGATATATCTATATAGATATCTATATCTATATATATCTATATAGATACTATCTATATAGATATCTCTATATAGATATATCTATATAGATATATCTATATATAGATATATCTATATAGATATATCTATATAGATATATCTATAGAGATATATCTATAGAGATATATCTATAGAGATATATCTATAGAGATATATCTCATATATCTATAGAGATATATGAGATATATCTATATAGATATATCTATAGAGATATATCTATAGAGATATATCTATAGAGATATATCTCATATATCTATAGAGATATATGAGATATATCTCTATAGATATATCTCATATATCTCCCGGAGCTGAGCCGACGGTGTGAATGTGATAGAATGTGAATTGAAAGTCGCTCTGGATAAAGTCTGCTCAGTGACTGTGATGTAATATGTTTTCTCTCTCAGGCTGGAGGATGTTCCTCTGGAGGATCCTGACATGGTATAAAAACATTGTTTCTATTCATTAACATGTATTACATATATGTATTAATAATATATATAATTATATATATGATATATATGTATTAACATAAATTATATATATGTATTAACATATATGATATATATATTTTGCCTCTTTACAGACTCCAGTGGATTTGAAACTAATCAATCAACATGTGGTTGAAGTTTAGACTTTCAGCTTTAATTCAATGGATAAAACCAAAATATCACAATTAGCCATTTTTATACAGTCATCACATGTTCAAACGTAATTGGAGAAACTAACATAATTGTGAATAGAATCATTATTTTGAATCCTTTGCAGTCAATGACTGCCGGAAGTCTGGCTCCATAGACATCTCTTCAGAAAGTGAAGAGCTGCTCACTGGGGCTGAGATCAGGTGACTGACTCGGCCATTGAAGAATATTCCTTTTATATAAGAAGCTCTTGGGTTGTGTTCACAGTATGTTTTAGGTCATAATCCATCTGCATTGTGAAGCTCCATCCAATCAGTTTTGCAGCATGAGGCTGAATCTGAGCAGATAGTTTAGCCCTAAACACCTCAGAACTCATCCTGCTGCTTCGATCAGCTGTGACATCATCAATGAACACCAGTGACCCGGTTCCATTGGCAGCCACACTTCTCTCTTTCATCATTCTGGTACAAGTTCATCTTGGTTTCATCTCTCCAAAGAATCTTGTTCCCAACTGGTCAGTCTTTGTCAGATGTTTTCTGGCCAAGTCTAATCGGCCTTCCTGTTCTTCAGTGTTACCAGAGGTTCTCACCTTGTGGGGAACCCTCTGTATCTAGATGCATGAAGGCGTCTCTTGATTGTAGACTTTACCAATGGCACGCCTACCTCCTCCAGTCTTCTTGACTCCAGTAGATGTTATATAGGGGTTTTCTTCACCAAGGTAAGAGTTCTGCGATCATCCACTTTAGATGTGTCTTCCGTGGTCTTCTGGGCCTTCTGGTGTTGGTGAGCTTGCCAGTGAAGTCCTTTTAAGAAAGTACCGAACTGTTGATTTGGTCAAACCTAATGTTTGTGCAGTAGGACTGATGGTTTACGTGTTTCCAGCCTAACAATGGCCTCCTTCACTTGCATCGACACCTTTTTGGTTTCCTGCTGAGAGTTCCATGGACCAGCTACCAACTGCAAATATAACATTTTGAATCCTATTGTCTGCATCATTTGTCATGAAATAGTGACCGAACCGACCACATCTGGCCATGAAGCCGTTTGTCAGACAATCGTCCAATTACTTTTGAGCCTCTGAAAATGTGGGGGTCTGTATAAAAGTGGCCGTAATTCCAAAACGGTTCATGTGATATTTTGGTTTTATCCATTGAATTAAAGCTGAAAGTCTACACTTCAACCACATAGTGACTGATTAGTTTAAATCCATTGGAGTCTGTAAAAAGGCAAAATTAGAAAAATTGTGTCACAGTCAAGTGAAGGAGTTGAAGTATCTCGGGGTCTTGTTCACGAGTGAGGGTAAGATGGAGCGGGAGGTCGGCAGGTGGATCGGTGCGGCTGCAGCAGTAAAGCAGGCGCTGCACCGGACCGTCTCGGTGAAGAGGGAGCTGAGCCGGAAGGCAAAGCTCTCAATGTACCACTCGGTCTACGTTCCTACCCTCACCTATGGTCACCAACTCTGGGTCGTGACCGATAGAACGAGGTCGCGCCTACAAGCGGCCGACATGAGCTTCCTCCGTAGGGTGGCCGGGCTCAGCCTTAGAGATAGGGTCAGGAGCTCGGTCATCAGGAGGGAGCTTGGAGTCGAGCCGCTACTCCTTCGCGTCGAAAGGAGTCAGCTGAGGTGGTTCAGCATCTAATCAGGATGCCTCCTGGACGCCTCCCACTGGAGGTTTTCCAGGCACGTCCAACTGGGAAGAGACCCGGGGAAGACCCAGAACACGCTGGAGGGATTACATCTCCCAGCTGGCCTGGGAACGCCTCGGGATCCCCCACAATGAGCTGGAACATGTTGGGGGGGGGGGGGAGAGGGAGGTCTGGGTCAGCCTGCTGGCCACCGCGACCCGACCCCGGATAAGCGGAGGAGGATGGACGGTGTCACAGTCCAAATACTTCTGGCCCGGACTGTATGTATTCAGCCCCGTTATTGATCTGATGGGTTCTTTGTTCTTTGATCAGGACGTTGATCGGCTCCTACGGTCTGTCTGTGACTCTGACTCCGTCCATGAAGTCCAGCGGTTCGGCTCTGTTCTGGTCCAACATCTACTGTTGGCAAGGCAACGGAGAAATGACATCACCGCTGAGGAGATGAAGGCTGTGATGGAGGAGAGGGACAGGTCTGTGGTCAAGGTGAGTCTGTCTGTCTGTCTGTGGACCTGTCTGAGGGTCACACAGGTCCACACTTCAAGTATTTGTCGTTTCAATTTGAACATGAATATTTTGAACGGTGAGAAAACACAAATATTGACGTGAGTGTGTGTGAGTGTGTGTGTGTGTGTGTGAGACTGTGTGTGAGTGTGTGTGAGTGTGTGAGTGTGTGAGTGAGTGTGTGAGTGTGTGAGTGAGTGTGTGTGTGACTGTGTGTGAGTGTGTGAGTGAGTGTGAGTGTGAGTGTGTGTGTGTGTGTGAGTGTGAGTGTGAGTGTGAGTGTGAGTGTGAGTGTGTGTGAGTGTGAGTGTGAGTGTGTGTGTGTGTGTGTGTGTATGTGTGTGTGTGTGTGTGTGTGTGTGTGTGTGTGTGTGTGTGTGTGTGTGTGAGTGTGTGTGTGTGTGTGAGTGTGTGTGTGTGTGTGTGTGTGTGTGTGTATGTGTATGTGTGTGTGTGTGTGTGTGTGTGTGTGTGTGTGTGTGTGTGTGTGAGTGTGAGTGTGAGTGTGTGTGTGTGTGTGTGTGAGTGTGAGTGTGAGTGTGAGTGAGTGAGTGAGTGAGTGTGTGTGTGTGTGTGTGTGTGTGTGTGAGTGAGTGAGTGAGTGAGTGAGACTTACTTTCTGCTTTTCTTTGTTGTATTTAAAACTGAATATAGTTGCGTATTTGTATATATAGTATAATATATCTTAAATCTTAGTTAAGGTGTGTTGTGGTTTGATCAGGTGAATATTGATCCATAATCGATAAGTGGAGATGAGCTTCAGAGGAGGAAGATGAGTTGAAGGAATCCTCGTCTGCTCCTCTGATTATTATCTGAGTTCACTTCACAGACGTTATTACACAAACCTGCAGAGTCCAGGATTCATTACCCACAATGCATCTGGATTCATATGCCGCTCTCTGTGGGAGGATGAAGGGGGGGAGGAAAAGATGAGAAGTGAGACTGATGGAAGGATGACAGACAGGAGGGGGGGGCCTCCTTTTAGGTGAAAAAAACACAACAATCTGATGAGAAACCTGTTTGAGTTATCAGCTAACATGAAAAACTCAATTATTGACATCAATGAGATCGAGGACCAATAACCAAACTATAAACTAAGTCTCATCACTAGTGTTCCCTCACAATGTCAACAGTCAAAGTACTACCACACATCCAGAGTGAACTGAAGGTTTGATATCAGCTGTTATCACAAACACATGAAGACATGACCCACACACAGCTGCTCCAAGCAGCTAGAACAGAGTATTCAATAACAACGATCAATCAGCTCATATCTGAACTCACTACTGTACATCCATGAGCACGCTCTCTAACATCGTGTGTGTGGTAGAGGCGAGAGAACAGCTCAGACAACGTATGATGTCATCTAGAACGTGCTACGTCACATGTGACTACACGTTGAAGATAGACCGAACTGTCAACATGGAGCCGCTATCGTGGCGATAGACGACATAGAGGTCTCGTTATCTCCACGAGTCTGAGGTAGTTAGCTCATCCCGGAGCTACATTAGCTTAACGCTACATGTGTGTGGAGACCCTCCCCACCGCGGTGGACTACGGAGATTGCTCTCTCATCACAGAAACACGGCTGACGATCTTGGACTCGCCCAACCGCGGTTCTGACCTTTGAACCGATGAAACAACAGCTTCCGACCTCACTAGCGGTGAATGCTCTCAAAACAGTCATTTCTGAAGAATTTCTCCGACGTGAGTCAGAATGGAACAGCGATGCGTTCAGGCGCGCTCAGTGGTTTTGTAAGTTGGTTACATCTGGTCGTAAAACCAGAAGTCCCTCCTCGGCATCCTCGGCCTCGTCCAATGAGAGCAGCACCGAGCTCTCTCCACCAAACTCCCTCAGACGGCCACGTGTAGGTGTGAACTGGGCTTTGGGGCTTTGGATGCTCTCTCTAACTCAGTGGCGGGCCGTGTATTTTATGCCTGGGCCTTCACTGCTGTCCTGCAGCTGAAATACCACCTGATCACCACATGATGGCGCCACATCTATTATCAGTTTCTAAGGATGTAACTATGTACGTATTAAATGTACGTAACGTTCGGTACGAGGCTTACAATACGTTTGAATAGTACGAGAGCATTTGGAAAATGCAGAAGCTTAAATTCAGGAAAACATAATGTTTTCTGCTTCATGGAGGTCAGTGGTTCTCAGCTGGTCTGGCTGTGGGATCCACCATCACTCCTTCATGACAAGTCACGGCCCAAAGACATCGTCTTATGATTTTACTTTCACAACTTGAGCATTGAACGTACTGCTCTGCAGTGTCTTTCCTCGTCTCAGCACCCTGTGTCGTGGTGCATCTCACTCAGTCCGAATGCCCATATTTGATTGGCTGAGCTGCATCAGGTGATGTGATTCACTACCCATCAGCCTCAATCACAGCGCACGCTGCACCTCGCCGCAGACACTGAGCTGCACTAATGCTGACGTACTTGTAGGCCAGCTAGCAGCTCTGACACGTCAAAGAATACGCCCAACATGTCAAACTAAAGATCTGATTGGTCGAACACTGACAATCAACAACATCGTCCCCATTCACTTAAAGTGCACATGATGCACTTGTGAGTCTGCAGACCTCTGCCTCTGTTCTACCTAGAGACACAGAGGTGAGATCTGATTGGATAAAAGCTCTACTTAAAACAAGCTGCACTGGAAGCAGAGCAGCTGAGGAAGACAGGAGCTGTGCAATGAGAACATGAGATAATGGAGAAATATGTTTATAAATTACAATACATGTAGTGTATTTCAGAAAAAATATTAAATTATAAAATAGATGTAACTTTGTGATCCTGTTTAGGCCAGCAGAGAAGGCCTTGCAGGCCCTGATGGCCCACCACTGCCCTAACTGCAATCAGGCCTCTGAGGGAACATACAGACCTGACCCCTCTGAGGGAACATACAGACCTCAGGCCTCTGAGGGAACAGACAGACCTGACCCCTCTGAGGGAACATACAGACCTCAGGCCTCTGAGGGAACAGACAGACCTGACCCCTCTGAGGGAACAGACAGACCTGACCCCTCTGAGGGAACAGACAGACCTGACCCCTCTGAGGGAACATACAGACCTGACCCCTCTGAGGGAACAGACAGACCTGACCCCTCTGAGGGAACAGACAGACCTGACCCCTCTGAGGGAACAGACAGACCTCAGGCCTCTGCTTCAGAGCACATGGAGTACAAGGACCCAACACCTCAATCTGTTCCCTCTGCTGTCACATGGCAAATGTTGAAGTGGTACTTTAAGTGTTGATGCAGTACTTGTATAGATGAAGTGGTACTTTAAGTGTTGATGCAGTACTTGTATGGATGAAGTGGTACTTTAAGTGTTGATGCAGTACTTGTATAGATGAAGTGGTACTTTAAGTGTTGATGCAGTACTTGTATAGATGAAGTGGTACTTTAAGTGTTGATGCAGTACTTGTATAGATGAAGTGGTACTTTAAGTGTTGATGCAGTACTTGTTTAGATGAAGTGGTACTTTAAGTGTTGATGCAGTACTTGTATAGATGAAGTGGTACTTTAAGTGTTGATGCAGTACTTGTATAGATGAAGTGGTACTTTAAGTGTTGATGCAGTACTTGTATGGATGAAGTGGTACTTTAAGTGTTGATGCAGTACTTGTATGGATGAAGTGGTACTTTAAGTGTTGATGCAGTACTTGTATGGATGAAGTGGTACTTTAAGTGTTGATGCAGTACTTGTATAGATGAAGTGGTACTTTAAGTGTTGATGCAGTACTTGTATAGATGAAGTGGTACTTTAAGTGTTGATGCAGTACTTGTATGGATGAAGTGGTACTTTAAGTATTGATGCAGTACTTGTATGGATGAAGTGGTACTTTAAGTGTTGATGCAGTACTTGTATAGATGAAGTGGTACTTTAAGTGTTGATGCAGTACTTGTATAGATGAAGTGGTACTTTAAGTGTTGATGCAGTACTTGTACAGATGAAGTGGTACTTTAAGTGTTGATGCAGTACTTGTACAGATGAAGTGGTACTTTAAGTGTTGATGCAGTACTTGTACAGATGAAGTGGTACTTTAAGTGTTGATGCAGTACTTGTATAGATGA
>JAFEUB010001525.1:85000-102500 GCA_024529925.1 Ophthalmolycus amberensis | reverse complement strand
TCTCTCTGTCTCTCTCTCTGTCTCTCTCTCTGTCTCTGTCTCTGTCTCTCTCTCTCTCTCTGTCTCTCTCTCTCTCTCTCTCTCTCTGTCTCTCTCTCTCTCTGTCTCTGTCTCTGTCTCTCTCTCTCTCTCCCTCTGTCTCATATCACGGCTGCAGCTGTTCTTTATTGAGTTGATATCAAGTCATTACAGGTTATTAAAGCTCACCTGGAGGAGCCGGACAGGAAGGTTGTGGGTTTGATTCCCACAGGCGGCTCTTGAAGGACCGTCCACAGCTGGAGGCAGATTACACACTGAAGTCTGTGGATCCTCCAGCTGATTGGTTTCATCTTCATTGTTATGTTCATGAACTTTATTAAACAGTGAGAACAGAAATAGAGTAATAACGCGATGAGTGTACAGGTTCATATCTGTATTCATGTGATGTCACATTCATGAGAATTTAGCAGCTGTAACATTAAAGAGACAAAGTATATGTTGATGATAATACTTTTGTAGTTTTACTTCAGTACAGGTGTGAGTACAGGATATTACATGTCAGATAAAGACTAATCTACACTAATGTTATGAGTATTATACTACTTGTAGAATTAGATTCCAGTGGTGGCTGCCAGGTGGCAAATTCTGGTTCTATAAAGTTCTCCAAAGCTTCATGTGTTAAAGCTGCATTCTCTCTAGTGTCCACCAGGGGGCGACTCCTCTGGTTGTCTATGAGAAAATGACTCGACTTCTCTCTTGATTTATTACCTCAGTAAACATTGCAAACATGAGTTTATGGTCTCAATCTCTAGTTTCAAGTCTTCTTCAATACAGCATGATGTTCATTTAGTACATTATGGTCCATTTAGAGTCACACAGACCATAAAGCAGGGGATGCTTTAGGGCGGGGCTACTGTGATTGACAGGTCTCTGTGCTTTTGTTTTAAACTATAACCTTTCAGAGTGTTTTTTCACTTCATCTAAGTTAATTGTAACATGTTGGTTGCCTAAAATAATTCTTATTTAGCGTTTGGTTGTCCACCCTCTCCTCTCACATCTGGTTGCAAAAAACCCAAAATGGTAACGACCAAAAACCAAGACTGTCCGTAATCACAGCATGCTTTTCTTTAACGGAATATTCTGCTTCGATCCATATTTATTTGTTGGCGTTTAGCCTTTCAGGCAGCAGCGTGAATCTTTTATTTGATTCATTTATTTCTGGTGATGACATCATAAAACAGAGCTTTACGTTGTGAATAATCAGCTGTTTCTCTGCAGAGCAAACGTTTGGAACAGGACGTGGTCCAGGAGAGAGAGCGGTGTGCAAAAGAGGTAACGCACTCTCTCTCTCACACACACACACACTCTCTCTCACACACACACACACTCTCTTTGTTGAATGGTGATGATGGGATGTCTACTCCGTCGTCATGACAACCTGCCCTGGAGACGCTGCAGCTTGTTTGCCAACAACCTGTTATTCAAACAGGGTGTGTGTGTGTGTGTGTGTGTGGGAGCGCGTGTCACTGTGAAGACGAAATAGTTGTCAACCTTGGTCAACACCTCAAAGGAACTTGTTTTAAGGTTCAGGCTCTCCTTCATTGTTGTAGTCCAGTACAACACCACCTTTAACTGAGTCAGTATCATCTAGTTCAGGGGTCTTCAACAGGGGGTCCGCGGAGGTACTGCAGGGGGTCCGCGAAATCTTTGGTTGATTAGATGATAAAAAAGAAAACAAAAAATATATGGTTTTCTCTAAACATGAATGTGTCCATTATTGTAATAGTTCAGAATTGTATGAAGGATAACAGGTATGTTTATACATGGCACTAGGACCATTTAATATAAAACACAATGTTATATAAGATATATAGTCGGGGGTCCCTGCTCCATCTCTATCAGTTTGGGGTCCTTGGCCTGAAAAACGTTGAAGACCCCTGATAGTTACATTGAAGTATACATATTATATACAACAATAATTAGTCCATTATAAATCAATTAATTGATGAATTCATTAATTTAATCATATTCATGTGTTATTTATTTCACTATTGACGTAGACTGATATCAGATTCTCAGTTTCTCCTCCTTCCTCCTGTTCTTCTGCTGAAATATATTACATTTTGCTATTAATGTAGCACTCTTTCTTTTTTCCCTCTGTGAAGTCTGTTAATTAGGCTGGAGGGCTCCGGGGGGATTAGAGCCTGGAGAGGTTTTTAATTTCCAACAGAAACACCAGCAGCTGCCGTGACAGACAGACTCAGAGCCGCCAAGAAACACCAAGCTGAAACCAGCTTTGAACGAGGCCTTTAATTCAGAACTTTGGATCAGAACAAAACCACATACTTCTAACAGAACTTTAACCAAATCGGTAAACCAAAACTTTAAGAAAACATCTAAACCAGAACATTAACCAAACCTCTAAACCAGAACTTTAAACCAAACCTCTAAACCAGAACATTAACCAAACCTCTAAACCAGAACTTTAACCAAACCTCTAAACCAGAACATTAACCAAACCTCTAAACCAGAACTTTAAACCAAACCTCTAAACCAGAACATTAACCAAACCTCTAAACCAGAACTTTAAACCAAACCTCTAAACCAGAACATTAACCAAACCTCTAAACCAGAACTTTAAACCAAACCTCTAAACCAGAACATTAACCAAACCTCTAAACCAGAACTTTAACCAAACCTCTAAACCAGAACTTTAACCAAACCTCTAAACCAGAACTTTAAACCAAACATCTAAACCAGAACTTTAAACCAAACCTCTAAACCAGAACTTTAACCAAACCTCTAAACCAGAACTTTAAACCAAACCTCTAAACCAGAACTTTAACCAAACATCTAAACCAGAACTTTAAACCAAACCTCTGAACCAGAACATTGACCAAACCTCTAAACCAGAACTTTAACCAAACATCTAAACCAGAACTTTAACCAAACCTCTAAACCAGAACTTTAACCAAACATCTAAACCAGAACTTTAACCAAACCTCTAAACCAGAACTTTAACCAAACCTCTAAACCAGAACTTTAACCAAACCTCTAAACCAGAACATTAACCAAACCTCTAAACCAGAACATTAACCAAACCTCTAAACCAGAACTTTAACCAAACATCTAAACC
Organism: Ophthalmolycus amberensis; assembly: GCA_024529925.1. NCBI lineage: Eukaryota > Metazoa > Chordata > Actinopteri > Perciformes > Zoarcidae > Ophthalmolycus > Ophthalmolycus amberensis. Next base: position 99,385 of record JAFEUB010001525.1, on the reverse strand, counting down.
AGAACTTTAACCAAACCTCTAAACCAGAATTTTAACCAAACCTCTAAACCAGAACTTTAACCAAACCTCTAAACCAGAACATTAACCAAACCTCTAAACCAGAACTTTAACCAAACCTCTAAACCAGAACATTAACCAAACCTCTAAACCAGAACATTAACCAAACCTCTAAACCAGAACATTAACCAAACCTCTAAACCAGAACTTTAACCAAACATCTAAACCAGAACTTTAACCAAACATCTAAACCAGAACTTTAGCCAAACCTCTAAATCAGAACTTTAAACCAAACATCTAAACCAGACCTTTAAACCAAACCTCTAAACCAGAACATTAACCAAACCTCTAAACCAGAACTTTAACCAAACCTCTAAACCAGAACATTAACCAAACCTCTAAACCAGAACTTTAACCAAACATCTAAACCAGAACTTTAAACCAAACCTCTGAACCAGAACATTGACCAAACCTCTAAACCAGAACTTTAACCAAACATCTAAACCAGAACTTTAACCAAACCTCTAAACCAGAACTTTAACCAAACATCTAAACCAGAACTTTAACCAAACCTCTAAACCAGAACTTTAACCAAACCTCTAAACCAGAACTTTAACCAAACCTCTAAACCAGAACATTAACCAAACCTCTAAACCAGAACATTAACCAAACCTCTAAACCAGAACTTTAACCAAACATCTAAACCAGAACTTTAACCAAACCTCTAAACCAGAACTTTAACCAAACCTCTAAACCAGAACATTAACCAAACCTCTAAACCAGAACTTTAACCAAACCTCTAAACCAGAACATTAACCAAACCTCTAAACCAGAACATTAACCAAACCTCTAAACCAGAACATTAACCAAACCTCTAAACCAGAACTTTAACCAAACATCTAAACCAGAACTTTAACCAAACATCTAAACCAGAACTTTAGCCAAACCTCTAAATCAGAACTTTAAACCAAACATCTAAACCAGAACTTTAAACCAAACATCTAAACCAGAACTTTAAACCAAACCTCTAAACCAGAACATTAACCAAACCTCTAAACCAGAACTTTAACCAAACCTCTAAACCAGAACTTTAAACCAAACCTCTAAACCAGAACATTAACCAAACCTCTAAACCAGAACATTAACCAAACCTCTAAACCAGAACATTAACCAAATCCTTAAATCAAAACCACCTCCTCCCTCCTCCTCTTTGGTTGACCTTACCTCCTCATGATGAAGGTCCGGGCAGGTTGGTCCCCCCCCTCATTGACCTTAACTCCTCATGTTAAAGGTCACTGATCAGCTCATTTGCAAATTATTCTGATTAATAAATCGGTTCTTTTGAAGCGTCTCCTCCGGCCCGGCTGGAAAAGACACACATTGACTCTCTGGGTTTGGTTTCTCTTTTGATGTCTCACTTTAAACTCATAGACATTAAGGGCTTTAATCAGCGAGGAGGAGGAGGAAGGGGAGGAGGAGGAGGTGGAGGTAGGAGGTGAGAGGTGAGAGGAAGAGGAGGAGGAGGAGGGGGGAAGTGAGAAGAGGAGGAGGAGGAGGAGGAGAGGAGGAGGAAGGAGTGAGAGGAGGAAGGAGGTAATTGGTAAGAGGAGGTCCTGACTCCTTGCACCTCCTCTTACTTCCTATATATGTTTATACAGTATATATTATAGTAGAGTATTTATATATTATATTCTCTCTCACACACACGATTGTTTTTAGGGTCACAACATCATTCTTCTACTAGACTGAGCTCTTTTCATTCCCACAATGCACCTGGAGCCTCTGATGAGCTCGTTATGAAGAGTGTTGTTTGCTAATGAGTCAATTAGTTAATTAATCCTTTATTTAAACAGACTCACTGGGATCAAGATGAAGCAGTAGAACTGCACACACACTTATAATATGACTTAATGATAACACCATCATCATCATCTTCATCATCATCATCACAGCAGTCATTTAGCAGACGCTTTCATCCAAAGCGACTTACAATAAGTGTATTCAACATATTCAAGAGAACTACTAGTCACCAGAAGTCATAAGTGCATCTCCTCCTTTAAACAAGCATCTAAGAGTAGAAACCAGAGCAGAAGTGCAGAAACAAACTAGTATGAATACAGTAAGTGGTGAGTGAAGGTTCAGGTAGTGCTTCTTGAAGAGGTGAGACTTCAGCCCGATGAAAGATGGGCAGTGACTCTGCTGTCCTGACGTCAGTGGGGAGTTCATTCCACCACTGAGGGGTCAGGACAGAAAACAGCTGCGACCGGGTCGATCGGCCGCAAGGACCTCTGAGCGACGGGGCAACCGATCGCCATCACCATCATCACCACCATCACCACCATCATCACCATCATCCACCATCACCACCATCATCACCATCATCACCATCATCACCATCACCACCATCATCACCATCACCACCATCACCACCATCATCACCATCATCACCATCACCACCATCACCACCATCATCACCATCATCACCATCACCACCATCATCACCATCACCACCATCATCACCATCACCACCATCACCATCACCACCATCACCACCATCACCACCATCATCACCATCACCACCATCATCACCATCACCACCATCATCACCATCACCACCATCATCACCATCATCACCATCACCACCATCATCACCATCACCACCATCACCACCATCATCACCATCACCATCATCACCACCATCATCACCATCATCACCATTATCACCATCATCACCATCATCACCATCACCACCATCACCATCATCACCACCATCACCACCATCACCACCATCATCACCATCATCACCATCATCACCATCACCACCATCATCACCATCACCACCATCATCACCATCATCACCATCACCACCATCATCACCATCACCACCATCACCACCATCATCACCATCACCATCATCACCACCATCATCACCATCATCACCATTATCACCATCATCACCATCACCACCATCATCACCATCACCACCATCACCATCATCACCACCATCATCACCATCACCATCACCACCATCATCACCACCACCATCACCACCACCATCACCACCATCACCACCATCACCACCATCACCATCACCACCATCACCACCACCACCATCACCACCATCATCACCATCATCACCATCACCACCATCACCACCATCACCACCATCATCACCATCATCACCATCACCACCATCACCATCATCACCATCACCACCATCATCACCATCATCACCACCACCACCATCACCACCATCACCACCATCATCACCATCACCACCATCATCACCACCATCACCATCACCACCATCATCACCACCATCATCACCATCACCACCATCACCATCACCACCATCACCACCATCATCACCATCACCACCACCACCATCATCACCATCATCACCATCACCATCATCACCATCATCACCACCATCACCATCATCACCATCACCACCATCACCATCACCACCATCACCACCATCACCACCATCATCACCATCACCATTATCACCATCATCACCACCATCACCATCACCATCATCACCATCACCACCATCATCACCATCACCACCATCATCACCATCATCACCATCACCACCATCACCACCACCATCACCACCACCACCATCATCACCATCACCATCACCACCATCATCACCATCATCACCATCACCACCATCATCACCATCATCACCATCATCACCATCACCACCATCACCACCATCATCACCATCATCACCATCACCACCATCACCACCATCATCACCATCACCACCATCACCACCAGCATCACCATCACCACCATCATCACCATCACCACCATCACCATCACCACCATCACCATCATCACCACCATCATCACCATCACCACCATCATCACCATCACCACCATCATCACCATCACCACCATCATCACCATCACCACCATCACCACCATCATCACCATCACCATCATCACCACCATCATCACCATTATCACCATCATCACCATCATCACCATCACCACCATCACCATCATCACCACCATCACCACCATCACCACCATCATCACCATCATCACCATCACCACCATCATCACCATCATCACCATCATCACCATCACCACCATCATCACCATCACCACCATCACCACCATCACCATCATCACCATTATCACCATCATCACCATCACCACCATCATCACCATCACCACCATCACCATCATCACCACCATCATCACCATCACCATTATCACCATCATCACCATCACCACCATCATCACCATCACCACCATCACCACCATCACCACCATCATCACCACCATCATCACCATCACCACCATCATCACCATCACCACCATCATCACCACCACCATCACCACCACCATCACCACCATCACCACCATCACCATCACCACCATCACCATCACCACCATCACCACCATCACCACCATCATCACCATCACCATTATCACCATCATCACCACCATCACCATCACCATCATCACCATCACCACCATCACCACCATCATCACCACCACCATCACCACCACCATCACCACCATCACCACCATCACCATCACCACCATCACCATCACCACCATCACCACCATCACCACCATCATCACCATCACCATTATCACCATCATCACCACCATCACCATCACCATCATCACCATCACCACCATCATCACCATCACCACCATCATCACCATCACCACCACCACCATCATCACCATCATCACCATCACCACCATCACCACCACCATCACCACCACCACCATCATCACCATCACCATCATCACCATCACCACCATCATCACCACCACCACCATCATCACCACCATCACCATCACCACCATCATCACCATCACCACCATCACCATCATCACCATCACCACCATCATCACCATCACCACCATCATCACCATCACCACCACCACCATCATCACCACCATCACCATCACCACCATCATCACCATCACCACCATCACCACCATCATCACCATCATCACCATCACCACCATCACCATCATCACCATCACCACCATCATCACCATCATCACCACCACCACCATCATCACCATCACCACCATCACCACCATCATCACCATCACCACCATCATCACCACCATCACCATCACCACCATCATCACCACCATCATCACCATCACCACCATCACCATCACCACCATCACCACCATCATCACCATCACCACCACCACCATCATCACCATCATCACCATCACCATCATCACCATCATCACCACCATCACCATCATCACCATCACCACCATCACCATCACCACCATCACCACCATCACCACCATCATCACCATCACCATTATCACCATCATCACCACCATCACCATCACCATCATCACCATCACCACCATCATCACCATCACCACCATCATCACCATCACCACCACCACCATCATCACCATCATCACCATCACCACCATCACCATCACCACCATCACCATCACCATCACCACCATCACCACCACCACCATCATCACCATCACCATCATCACCATCACCACCATCATCACCACCACCACCATCATCACCACCATCACCATCACCACCATCATCACCATCACCACCATCACCATCATCACCATCACCACCATCATCACCATCACCACCATCATCACCATCACCACCACCACCATCATCACCACCATCACCATCACCACCATCATCACCATCACCACCATCACCACCATCACCATCATCACCATCACCACCACCACCATCATCACCACCATCACCATCACCACCATCATCACCATCACCACCATCACCACCATCATCACCATCACCACCATCATCACCACCATCACCATCACCACCATCATCACCACCATCATCACCATCACCACCATCACCATCACCACCATCACCACCATCATCACCATCACCACCACCACCATCATCACCATCATCACCATCACCATCATCACCATCATCACCACCATCACCATCATCACCATCACCACCATCACCATCACCACCATCACCACCATCACCACCATCATCACCATCACCATTATCACCATCATCACCACCATCACCATCACCATCATCACCACCACCACCATCATCACCACCATCACCACCACCACCATCATCACCACCATCACCATCACCACCATCATCACCATCATCACCATCATTCATGATTTAAATGAGTTGACTGTCAGAAGGTTAATCTGATTGATGTGTTTTTTTATCCAATCAGACGGAGCTGCTGAGGCTTCAGAGACAAAGAGGCGTGGCTCTGGAGGACCAACGGCGGCTGGACATGGAGCTACAGGTGCTACGAGCCAATCACAGGTCAGCTTCAGACCGTGGTCTGATCCCGGTCAATGAATCCTGTAAATCAGTCTAAAAACCAGACAAAGAATCCTGTAAACCAGTTTAAAAACTGGTCTGGTCTCTGGTAGATCTGGACTGGTCTCTGGTAGATCTGGTCTCTGGTAGATCTGGACCGGTCTCTGGTAGATCTGGACTGGTCTCTGGATCTCAGCAGGCTGACATCTATTCCTCACTGAAGCTTTATTATAGACCCTCCTCTCACCTGCTCTTTGATTGTGTAGGATGGACGCACACACACACACACACACACACTAAACATGATGAAACACCATGGTATCCATGGATCCTGTCAGACTCAGTCTGGACTGGGTGGACTGGGAGCTTGGTCCTTGGTGTCTGCTCTGTTTACCTTTAATGAACCTGAAGATATTAATATCACAGATTATTGATTAGCTATCAGCTCATTGATGGTGAGGTCACAGTCAGCTGTTATCAGATCACATCAGGTGAAACATCCTCTCCTCCTCTCCTCCTCTCCTCCTCTCCTCTCCACCTCTCCTCCTCTTCTCTCCACCTCTCCACCTCTCCTCCTCTCCTCTCCACCTCTCCTCCTCTCCTCTCCACCTCTCCTCCTCTCCTCTCCTCCTCTCCTCTCCTCCTCTCCTCTCCTCTCCTCCTCTCCTCCTCTCCTCTCCTCTCCTCTCCACCTCTCCTCCTCTTCTCTCCACCTCTCCTCTCCTCTCCTCTCCACCTCTCCTCTCCTCTCCTCTCCTCTCCTCCTCCTCTCCTCCTCTCCTCCTCTCCTCCTCTCCACCTCTCCTCCTCTTCTCCTCCTCTCCTCTCCACCTCTCCTCCTCTTCTCTCCACCTCTCCTCCTCTCCACCTCTCCTCCTCTTCTCTCCACCTCTCCTCCTCTCCTCTCCACCTCTCCTCTCCTCCTCTCCACCTCTCCTCCTCTTCTCTCCACCTCTCCTCCTCTCCTCTCCACCTCTCCTCCTCTCCTCTCCTCCTCTCCTCTCCTCCTCTCCACCTCTCCTCCTCTCCTCTCCTCCTCCTCTCCTCTCCTCCTCTCCTCTCCACCTCTCCTCTTCTCCACCTCTCCTCCTCCTCTCCTCTCCTCCTCTCCACCTCTCCTCCTCCCCTCCTCTCCTCTCCTCCTCCTCTCCTCTCCTCCTCTCCTCCTCTCCTCTCCACCTCTCCTCCTCTTCTCTCCACCTCTCCTCTCCTCTCCTCTCCACCTCTCCTCTCCTCTCCTCTCCTCCTCCTCTCCTCCTCTCCACCTCTCCTCCTCTTCTCCTCCTCTCCTCTCCACCTCTCCTCTTCTTCTCTCCACCTCTCCTCCTCTCCACCTCTCCTCCTCTTCTCTCCACCTCTCCTCCTCTCCTCTCCACCTCTCCTCTCCTCCTCTCCACCTCTCCTCCTCTTCTCTCCTCCTCTCCTCCTCCTCTCCTCCTCTCCTCCTCTTCTCTCCACCTCTCCTCCTCTCCACCTCTCCTCCTCTTCTCTCCACCTCTCCTCCTCTCCTCTCCACCTCTCCTCTCCTCCTCTCCACCTCTCCTCCTCTTCTCTCCACCTCTCCTCCTCTCCTCTCCACCTCTCCTCCTCTCCTCTCCTCCTCTCCTCTCCTCCTCTCCACCTCTCCTCCTCTCCTCTCCTCCTCCTCTCCTCTCCTCCTCTCCTCTCCACCTCTCCTCTTCTCCACCTCTCCTCCTCCTCTCCTCTCCTCCTCTCCACCTCTCCTCCTCCCCTCCTCTCCTCTCCTCCTCCTCTCCTCTCCTCCTCTCCTCTCCACCTCTCCTCCTCTTCTCTCCACCTCTCCTCTCCTCTCCTCTCCACCTCTCCTCTCCTCTCCTCTCCTCCTCCTCTCCTCCTCTCCACCTCTCCTCCTCTTCTCCTCCTCTCCTCTCCACCTCTCCTCTTCTTCTCTCCACCTCTCCTCCTCTCCACCTCTCCTCCTCTTCTCTCCACCTCTCCTCCTCTCCTCTCCACCTCTCCTCTCCTCCTCTCCACCTCTCCTCCTCTTCTCTCCACCTCTCCTCCTCTCCTCTCCACCTCTCCTCCTCTCCTCTCCACCTCTCCTCCTCTCCTCTCCTCCTCTCCTCTCCTCCTCTCCACCTCTCCTCCTCTTCTCTCCACCTCTCCTCCTCTCCTCTCCACCTCTCCTCCTCTCCTCTCCACCTCTCCTCCTCTCCTCTCCTCCTCTCCTCTCCTCCTCTCCACCTCTCCTCCTCACCTCTCCTCCTCCTCTCCTCTCCTCCTCTCCTCCTCTCCTCTCCACCTCTCCTTCTCTCCTCTCCACCTCTCCTCTCCTCTCCTCTCCTCCTCCTCTCCTCCTCTCCACCTCTCCTCCTCTTCTCCTCCTCTCCTCTCCACCTCTCCTCCTCTTCTCTCCACCTCTCCTCCTCTCCACCTCTCCTCCTCTTCTCTCCACCTCTCCTCCTCTCCTCTCCACCTCTCCTCTCCTCCTCTCCACCTCTCCTCCTCTTCCTCTCCACCTCTCCTCCTCTCCTCTCCACCTCTCCTCCTCTCCTCTCCTCCTCTCCTCTCCTCCTCTCCACCTCTCCTCCTCTCCTCTCCTCCTCTCTTCTCCACCTCTCCTCCTCCTCTCCTCTCCTCCTCTCCACCTCTCCTCCTCTCCTCCTCTCCTCTCCTCCTCTCCTCCTCTCCTCTCCTCCTCTCCTCTCCACCTCTCCTCCTTTCCTCTCCTCCTCTCCTCTTCTCCTCTCCTCCTCTCCTCCTCTCCTCTCCTCTCCTCCTCCTCTCCTCCTCTCCACCTCTCCTCCTCTCCTCTCCACCTCTCCTCCTCTCCTCTCCTCTCCTCCTCTCCACCTCTCCTCCTCTCCTCTCCTCTCCTCTCCTCCTCTCCTCTCCTCTCCTCTCCTCTCCTCTCCTCTCCTCTCCTCTCTGTTTCCGGTTGCGTGTGAGTGGTGGCCGTGTGAGCGGCGTGGAGGTTTGATTGTGTTTTCACTGCTTTGGGATTTGTTCCTCTGTCTCTGCACATGATCAGGTAAGATATAAGCGGTGTATTTAGCGGTAGCAACGTGTGGTTAGTGGTGTTGTTGGCGTTGTTCGGGAGGATGGCGTCCTCCGAGACGCCACGCCCGTCAATCCGGCATGGAGTCCGGGTAGTTCCACCGGACAGCAGCGTGTCAGTAGAGGAGGTGCTGCTGGCTGTGGGAGAACAGGTGACATGACAAACTTTCCTTCGCGTCTCGGATGAATAGAGCTGTGGTTGTGTTCGTGGCGAGCGAGGCTTATGTCCACAAGCTGATGTAGAGCGGCGTGTTTATCAGGGACAGCTTCGTGCAGGTCTCTCCGCTCTCGGTGCGTCTACGCGGATCACCGTGTCCGGTGTTCCGCCGTTTATACCGGACGAGCTGTTAGGAAATGAGCTGCGCAGGTTTGGAAAGTTTGCCAGCGGATTTAGAACAGTCAGTTTGGGGTGTAAGGATCCCAAGCTGAAGCACGTGCTGTCTCTTAGGCGGCAGGTCTTCATGTTCCTGGAGTCACCGACACAAACACTGGAGGTGTCCTTCAGGGTTAAACACGGGGAGGGTTCATACATGGTGTACGCGAGCTCGGGACAGATCAAATGAAACGAGTGTGGAGATGTAGGACACAAACGCTTCGCGTGTCCGCACAAGCAGCGGGGAGGCGCGGAGGCGGAGCCTCCGGCTGCTCCGGCGGCGACCGCTCCGGCACCGGCCGCGCCGGGACCCGCTGGTGTGGCTGCGGCTGCCGCCGGTGCGGTCGGCGGCGTTTCTTCGTCTTCTGCTGATGACAATAATGTCGATAAGGAGGATCAGGGCCAGTCTTACAACCAGCAGGCTTCTGTGGTGGCGCAGAACCTCACTACATCAGGTACCGAAGCACCACCACAGTCTGTAGAAGTCTGTGAAGAGGCAGCGACAGGTTCTGCAGGTGGAGATCTCACCGCAGCCTTAGATGACGCACAGAGTGTAGGGTCTGTGTCCAACAGCCAGCTGTCTTGTGAAGGAGAGGACATGGACTATGAGAGTGAATCAGATGTTGCATCGAATTCTGAAACGTGCATTAAAAGCACTGATCTGTATTCACTTGAGGAAATAAACTCGTTTTTGGATGTAACGTTCAATAGATCTGCTAAAGTGAGTGATTATTTCCCTGACATTGAGAAGTTCATCCGATCTGTGCGGGTGGTGCAGAGAAAGGTGGGTTTGGACCTTTTAGATGGGAAAAAGCGCTTCCGCCTGAAGAAACACGTCACAACCCTGAGGAAAGTGAGGAAAAGTAAAAGGGTTCAAACTAAGACAGTTTAACATGATCATGTGTCACACGGGGTTTTCCACTTTCCACTGCTTACTTCTTATCTTGTCTTACCTCCTTCCATCCTCTGACCTTTCCATGCAGAGCTTCAATTTAGGGTCTTTAAACATCAATGGTGGGAGGGACGGGCATAAAAGAGCATTAATACAGGAGGTTGTAAATCAAAAAAGGTTGGACATCCTCTTTTTGCAAGAAACTCACACCATTCCATCAGATGAAGTAGACTGGGGTTTATGGTGGGAGGGCTCATGCACCCTGAGCCACGGAACCAATCTTAGTGCCGGGGTAGCCGTGCTGTTTAGAACAGCAGCTAATGCAACCGTCCTGTCAGTCACTGAGGTGGTGAAGGGTCGTTTGCTGATGGTGAGGGCAGAGATAGAGAGCTCGCTTTACTGCTTCGTCAACATATATGCACCGAACCAGGGGCCAGAGAGAGCACGCTTCTTCACTACGCTGCTAAACGAACTGCAGAGCTGCCATCAGGAGCAGCTAATCATCGGAGGGGATTTTAACTGTACTCTAGACTTCACCATAGACCGAAATAGTGAGGAACCACACCCACAGTCAGCTCAGAGTCTCCACAACGTCATCTCACACTTAGATCTGTTGGACACTTGGAGAGTGAAAACACCCACTAAGCAGACAGTACACCTGGTTAGAGTCAGCAATGACAGGATTAGTGCAGCCAGGCTGGACAGAGTTTACATCTCTCGCAGTCTCAGTTCCAGACTGAAGAGCAGCACAATCAGTCCAGTTGGGTTCAGCGATCACCACCTCGTCAGCCTAGGCTTGATAACCTCACCGGGTGAAAGGGTTAACTCCTACTGGCATTTTAATAATAAACTTTTACAGGACACCACTTTTTGTCAGAGCTTTGGGGTTCTTTGGCAGCAGTGGAAAACTGAAAAAGCTCGTTTCAGTTCTCTGAAGCAGTGGTGGGAGGTCGGAAAAGCCCAGATCCGTGTGTTCTGCCAGCAGTACACCTCAAACGCCACCGCTAAAATCAAGTCTGCTGTCAAAGACCTTGAAGCCAACATAAAGATCATTGAGGAGGGCTTCCAGAGAGACCCAGATCCCGGTGTGGGCCAACTGCTGAAGGAGAGGAGGTTGGAGTTGAGCTCATTCCTGCAAGAGAGAGTGAAAGGAGCTCTGGTCAGGTCCCGTTTCCTCCAGTTGAAGGACATGGATGCCCCAAGTTCGTTTTTCTTCAACCTGGAGAGATCGGTGGCGCAGAGGAAGCGGATGACCTGCCTGAGGCTCCCGGGAGGCAGGATAACCACTGACCAGAGGGAGATGAGGACCCATGCCGTGGGCTTCTACGCTGCTCTTTTTGGGGAAGAGCCGTCCTGTATAGACAGCAGTAAGGAGCTCCTGGAGGGTCTTCCCCAGCTTAGTCCAGCAGAGAGGGCCACGCTGGACAGAGAGCTGACGCTGGAAGAGCTTTCAACTGCAGTGAACCAGATGGCTTCAGGAAAGACTCCGGGAATCGACGGCCTCTCCTCGGACTTCTTTAAGACATTCTGGAACATCATCGGTTCTGACTTACACTCTGTTTTGATGGAATGTTTTAAAACAGGAACACTTCCTGTTTCGTGCCAGCGGGCAGTACTCTCCCTGCTGCCCAAGAAGGGCGACTTGGCCCTTCTGAAGAACTGGAGGCCAGTGGCCCTGCTTTGCACGGACTATAAGGTGCTTTCCAGAGCCTTGTCCAACAGACTAAGAGACTACCTGGAAGTGGTTGTAAATAGCGACCAAACGTACTGTATCCCAGACAGGACAGTTATGGACAATATCTTTCTCATCCGTGATGTGCTTGATGTGTGTAAATGTCACGATGTAGATGTAGGTATTGTCTCACTAGACCAGGAGAAGGCTTTTGACAGGGTGGGTCACGCATATCTGTTTTCTGCACTCAGGGCTTTCGGGCTTGGTGATGGGTTTTTGGCTTGGGTGGGTTTGCTGTACAGTGGTGCTGAATGCATGGTCAAAATGGGAGCTGGCCTGAGTCGACCGATCCCTGTACGGCGAGGGATAAGGCAGGGTTGTCCTATCTCAGGGCAACTATACAGCCTCGCTTTTGAGCCTCTGTTGTGCAGGCTGAGAAGTCGGCTCAGTGGGCTGTCACTGCCGGGGTCCTCTAGTCTTTGTAGTCCCCTCACTGTGTCTGCGTATGCTGATGATGTAAACATCTTCATCAGGGACCAGGGAGATGTTCGTTGTCTACAGGATACTTTGTCTCTTTATGAGAGGGCTTCATCTGCACGGGTGAACTGGGAAAAGTCTGAAGCCTTATTGGTGGGACAGTGGAGACATCAGACAGTGCCTCATCTGCCTGGAGGTCTTCAGTGGGGAAAAGAAGGTCTAAAGGTGCTGGGTGTGTTTTTGGGCTCTGAGGATTTTGAGAAAAATAACTGGGACGGAGTTAAGGAGAAGGTGTGTGCTCGGTTCTCTAGGTGGAGATGGTTACTACCCCAGTTGTCATATAGGGGAAGAGTTCTGGTTGCTAATAACTTGGTTGCCTCGACTCTGTGGCACAGACTCATCGCTCTGACGCCACCTGGAGGCCTCATAGCAGAGATACAGAGGTCTGTCGTGGACTTCTTCTGGTCCGGCCGGCACTGGGTTCGTGCAGCAGCTCTCTATCTGCCTGTGGCAGAGGGGGGGCAGGGTCTCATCGACATCCAGTCCAGGATCGCCTCGTTCAGACTCCGGACTGCACAGAGGCTGCTCTATGGCTGTGGCCCCAGCTGGATGGACACGGCTCGACTGCTGCTGAGGAGAGCTGGGCGGTTGGGTTATGACAAGCAGCTCTTTCTCCTACAACCTGAGGAAGTGGACTTGGCCGGGCTGACGCCGTTCTACAGCTCTGTTCTGCAGGCGTGGCAGATTTTTAACATTTCACGTAAAGCTGATGAGACTCCGGGCGTGTGGCTGCTGGAGGAACCGCTGTTCTTTAACAGCTTCATCAGAACCCAAACGCTGCAGTCTGCCAGCCTGAGAACGCGTCTGAGAGAAGCCGGCTGCACTAAACTGGGACATTTGGTGAAGATGTCATCAACCGCAGCATCCATGGTCACCTTCAGGCAGAACACTAACATCACGTCTGTCAGGTTGACCAGCAGGATCGTGGAGGAGGTCTGTGCCGCCCTGCCACAACGCCTGAGAGCGGTTGCAGGAAACCGTACTCTGTCTGACCAATGGGATGAAGAGAGTGAGTACACCCCCCCCACTCTGCTCATTGCCCCAGCGGTGGGGGACTGGCAGGGGGGAGGAAACAAGCTGCTGACGTTCACAACCCCTCACCTGGACAAGTTTCAGGCAGCAGAGAAAAAAGCTATCTATGAAATCTGTGTAAAGGTTGTGAACCTCCGCTCTCTGGCAGGGTTGGCAGAGTCGAGGTGGACCGAGTTCTTTGGCCCAGGTTCTTCCCCGAGAGGCAGCTGGAGGTGCATGTACAAGCTGCCCGTTGAAAAACGGACAGCAGACCTCCAGTGGAGGGTTGTACATGGAGCTATAGCCACCAACAGATACCGGGCACACCTGGATCCACCCGTTGGGAGGAGTGTTGTTTTTGCGGTCAGTCTGAGACCCTGGAACATTTGTTTGTTCAGTGTCCGCGGCTCTCAGGGCTCTTTGAGCGGTTAAAAAGATGGTTTCAGGGTCTTGGACAGGTTTTTTCTTTCATGTTGTTCATATTCGGTCCAAAATACTGCTCAAAACAGAAGGCTGTCCACACAATGGTGAACTTTTTATCTTGTTCTGCCAAGTTGGCCATCTGGCTG